>JAWWLV010000011.1:643415-655593 GCA_035041135.1 Platyrinchus mystaceus | reverse complement strand
GAGGAGGAACGGGAGGAGGAACGGGAGAGGAACGGGAGAGGAGCGGGAGAGGAACGGGAGAGGAACGGGAGAGGAGCGGGAGAGGAGCGGGAGAGGAGCGGGAGAGGAGCGGGAGAGGAGCACACAGCGCTGCCGCCGCCGGCCCAGCCCCGGCGGGACGGCGCTGCCGGGGCCCATGGCGGCCCGGCCCGGCCCCATTGGCTGAGGCGCGCGGTCCGCCCCCGTCCCATTGGCTGAGGCGCGCGGTCCGCCCCCGTCCTATTGGCTGAGGCGCGCGGTCCGCCCCCGCCCATTGGCTGCGGCGCGGCGCCGCCCGCTCCCATTGGCTGCCCGCCGGCGGGCGCAGCCGCGCACGCCCCGCCCTGCGCGTGTGACCCGCCCCGGTCCGCGGGACCCGGCGGCACCGGTCGGGGGCACCGAGCGCTCCGCGGCTCCCCCGGCTCCCTCGGCGGCTCCCCCGGGCCCCTCGGCGGCTCCCCCGGGTCCTTCGGCGGCTCCCCCGGCCCGAGCGGAGCCGCTGCCGGCCCGCCGAGGTCCCTCGCCCAGCGCGGAACGGGACCGGCACCGCGGCTCCCCCTGCCCCGGGTGCCCCCGCCCGTCCCATCGCCGGCCGTGCCCGCAGCTCCGGCGGAGCCGCCGCCGGGGTCGGGTTCCCCCGCAGCCCCCCAGCCCGTCTCCCTGCTCAGGTGGCTCCAGAGGCTGGCGTTGCCCCCCGCCGGTGGGAAAGGCTCCCTGGGGAGCGCGGGCTGTTCCCGGGCCGGGAGCAGGGGTGGCTCCCGAGGAGCCCTGCCAGCACAGCCCGGCTTCCCTGTTCCCCCCGCGTGGCTCCGGCTGAGGACGTGGCCGATGCCAGATGCTGATGCTGTTGGCACTTGGTGCCCAGCAGCGTGGCCTGGCAGGGCTGAGTCACAGGGGCTGGCCACTGGCCACTGCTTGTAGGAGTCGTCCCTTGGAATTTCCATCAGTCAGATTCCTTTCAAGAAAGTATCATTAGCGTTTTGGCACCCTCCAGCCTTTGGTGTTACATCTTACTCAGTTCTTTACTATTCTCAGTATTAATTCAAGCAGTTGTGGTTTGTAGGGCCTTTCTGCCACACCTTCTTTCAAAACCTAATTTAAACACAGCACTTGGAGTAGACAAAGACTGAAGGATTTGAAATAAGCTTCGCAAGTAATGTTCTCTTACTCCTGAACAGCTTTCAGAGGCTAAATTCTCAAATTATTTTTGCAGCCCTCTGGGTGGGGATTTGTCCCCGTGGTCACCTCACGAGTGCCGCACCCCTGGTGATCCCCTGGAGCTCAAACCGAACCCTTCTGCTGTTGATGTGTAAGTCTTTGCAAATAAACCTCTCCTGAGGAACACAGACCTCGTGTTCCAGCAGCCCTGTTGTGGGGTGGACAACAGTTTAAACAATTTGCTTAAAAACATCTCATCTCCCAAACGCGCTCCGTGTTCGGTCGGCAGGTGCAGTCCTGCCCTGTACCTGGCACCTGAGTGGCCCTGGGTGTGATGCTGCTCTGCCAGGCCCACACCTGGTTTCTCCCAGGTGCACAGTCTTCTCACTCACCTACAAGTCCTGCTGGCTGTTCCTGAGCTGGAACAGGTGCTGTGCCTGGGATTGATTTTACCTCCCGAGGGCCAGGCTTTGGTCCTCTCTCTGTTCTAGACTCTGCCTGCTGCCCAATAACCCCTACCTTGTGATGGACCTGGGCCTCTCTTTTTCCCAGAGCAGTACTGTAGTTCTTGGAAAAACTCAAAAAGACCTCTCTGAGTACTTGAAACCTCCTGTTTAGTGAGCGAGTTCTCTCCCAAGGACTGCTCAGCCCATCCATATGTGTTGGCTTTGGAAACTAAATAACTGAGCTCCCCTGGAAACTTTTAAGCCGTTTCCCCACCTCTTCCTGTTGTTCCTTTCACTCTCCATCTGATTCTCTCTCCCCGAAGCCCTCTGGAAGCAGAGCCACCCGTCACCCACCTGCTGTGAGCCACCCAGGGCTGGCAAGGTTCTCTTTCAGACCAGCTGTGGCAGCTGCTGAAAGGCCACGGTATCACTGCAGAAATGTTGTGTTTTCTTTTCTACTGTGCTCAGGTTTTGGGTACAGTGTGGGTTTGCTCACCTTATTCACCTCTGTAGCAAACTCACAGCTGAATTACCTACACTGCCCTTTCTCCCAAATGCCAGTAGCCAATTTCATAAAGCCCAGACTGCTGGGAGGAGTGGCCTGGCTTTCAAGGGACATCCTGCACAGGGCTGGCTGCTGAACCTTGGAAGGCCTGAGCTCTGTCAGTGAAACAGAGCTGAGTCTAGGAAGGGCAAGGTTTTGAGTAAAAAAGGCACGTTGAAAACTTGCTCAGAATCAGGTGAGTGGATGTGCTTGTGTCTGAAATCTGAAGCTGCAGCTCTCAGGTGGGAAGAGCTGATACCCCTCAGTCAGAGTTTCTCTGGCTGTGTTGGTGACTACACATTGAAATTGTTTCTATTAATATGTGGGAAGCTCTTGTGGCTGTGAGAGAGACTTCTGAGATCATAGTGCTCTGCCAGGTACCAGCTAGGCAGGGTGATAATTGGATTTTAAGGCTACAAATCATACTAAATGTCGTGTTTTGATTTCTCAGCATTGCTGCTGAGAAAATCCCGAGGGAAATCGGGGCTAAGGATACTGCACACAGTCATTTCGCTCCTGAGATCAGCAGTGTTCCCTGGATATAACAGACACACCTTTCCATTAATTTAGGATTAAATTATTTATCTGGTTCATAATCCAATATAAAGCAGTTAAAGTCCAAAGAAACGCTGTTCTATCACTCCCATACTGTCAGTATGTGACACTTATGCTGGCATTAAACCTAAAGGTAAAAGGAGAATAATTACTGAGGGAAACTTAGAAGATGAAATAATCTCAGAGGGTTCAAAGAACAGAATTGCACCATGTGTTTTCTGGCATTGGACAAATCTGGAGAACTTTTTCAATGCTTACTCATTTTGAATGTATGAGCACGGTTTCTGGCCCTGAACTAGTTTTTAGTGCAGTGGTGTACGAAGAAGTCTTTATTTTGGATTTGGCAGCAGCATGATTTAGGTTGGTTTGGGGTTCCTCTGGGGGGCTGAGGAAGGAGATGATAACAAAAATAATCCAGCATCCAAGAGCATTTAAATATAGTGTTTAACTTGTCTGCACCTTGGGTTATTCTTGATAATTCCATCTGTGAATACACATCTGCAACAAGAGTGCCTAATGTGTGTTTCTCTTAATCCAGTGGCATCAGGATTTCTCATTCCAGAGTCAGGATGTGCACATATGGAGTGAAACAAGATAGTCAGGGTAATTCCAGGGACAGGGTTTACTATCAGTGAAACTGTTCTGTCTGCTCAACCCCCAGACAGTCAGAGGGAGGTGATAGCACAGATTGCAGGTGACTCAGGCCAGAGCTGCTGCTGTGACGGGGCTGTTTGCAGTGGCATGAGCTGGTTCCTGCCCTGACTCAGCCAGTGGAGCATCTCCCTCCTGCCACGACTTCCTGAGCAGGAGCTGCTTTGTGTGCAGTCATCCCTCTCCTGCCCCACTGGGACTTTCCTCTGCCAAAAGATCCTCAAATGCAAAATACTCAAGTTTCATTTTTTCAAAAAATAACCACAGCTGCTGGTGGGTGTAAATAAAGTTATTAAAAAAAAAAAAAAAAAAAAAGAGAAAAAGCTGACACATACATAGAAGAAAAAGTTCATTATTTCCATCAAAAGTCCTGCCAGAGATCTTATCGCTATTGCAAAAGTAGCCTGTGCTGCCAGAACTTATCACATGTCATCTGTCTTGAATTGGTGTCATAATGCCACTTTAATTTATAAAGAACATGTTCAGTGGCACAATGGCATGTTTATATCCCACTCGTAGATGTGGTGTTTATAGTCAAAATATGCATAGCTGTCAAAGTTCAGGTCTATTTCTGTGTTCTTTATTTGTTGTCAACCCCCTTCTCTTGGCCCCAGGAGCAGTTTACCTGGAGGGTGATGGATTTTAGGTAAAGCCCACAGAACAGAGAGAGCCCTTATCTGTTATATGTGCAGCACTGGTTGTGTGTAGGTGTGGTGAAACAACTTTTGGAACCATAAATGTAATCTTGATAGCACTTGCATGGAAACAGGGCTATTGTATGGTAATGAAACTGGTATAATCAGCCTGGAGTGAAACTGGTGACTAATTCAAAAAACAAACTTCCTGTCTGCAGCAAAAGCCCTTGTGGAGAAAAATGCCTTTTCTTCCCTGTCCCGTGGCAGTGTGTCACACTGCAGTGTTAACTCTGCTGGCAGGAGTGCTCAGGCACAGCAGACACTTGTCCTTTGGAGTTTTCACTCTTTCATTTGTTCTTAGGGGTGTCTGTATTTTTCTGTGGACAGGATGGAATTTCCCCCCAGAATGCCATTCAGTCACAATACCTACAGGGTGAGCAGGTGTCTCCAAGTTTAAAAATGTGACAGAGTAATCCAGGAACAGTCAAAGCTTTACACCCAAATAAATGTGCAAAATAGCCAGCAAGGACTTTTGTCTGCTTTTGGCTTTGTACTGGTGGTAAGAGCTGAGCAAAAGTGTCACACAAGCAAATTGGCTCTTTGTCCAAATCTTTCCCCATGTGATTTTTTTCGGGACTGGACTTGCAGAAGGTCACAAAAACAAACCCATTTTTAGACACTTGGTCCAAACTCCTGAGATATTTACAGTGTGGCCCTCCAGGGAGTTGAGCTTCTCGAGGTCTCACATCCCTCAGTCTCCCCCCAGATGAGCCCTTGAGACTGGAAGAGAAAAGAAATCAAAGGAGGCAGGAGGAGCTGCCTGCTCAGTTGAGCTTTACTTCGTAACACCCTCCAGGGTCAGCAAACCCCTGTGGGCCAGGTAGGCAGTGGCAGTGCCAGGTCTGGCAGCCTTGGTGGTGCCCATGGCACGTCAGGGAAAGCTGTACCAGAGCCAGCTGTAGAACTTCACTCTTCAGTCAGCTGGGAAGGATTTGTAAGACCAGATTTTGGGACTGATGGCGTTGTTTCAGCTCTGAGACGTGGGCTGTGCTGTACATAGTGCACAGAACAGCTCCTGGTGTACCCAGCAGAGTCCTGCTGCTGCAGTTTGGGCTGCTGAAAGCATTCAGATGTAAATATTGATTGTTCTTTAAATGTCTGTAGACTCGTATTTGAGTATTTTGAAGTAATTTGGTAGTAAACATATCAACAAAGGAGATAAGGATTTTTTGAGACCCATGTTAGGCTCAGACGGACTGTCAGTTGTTTGCAGCCTCAATAGCCTTCAAATAAATGCCTTGCAGTCCTTTAACACAATGCCATGTTTTCTGATTGCTTTACAAGGGTTGCTGCTGTGGCTCAGTTGTCTCTGGCTGGTCAAGGCTGGAGGGATCATTGTGGTTGATCACTGATTGTGTCACCAGCCTAAGCACTGTTTCATCTTCCAGGCCTTCAGCTGCTGGGCCAGATTAAGGTGAATGTGGGAGCAAACTGAGTCTTGCAACACCTGGCTCTGCAGATAACCCCACCCAGCCCAGCCCGGGGTCACTCAGGCACAAACAGCAGCTCTGCCCTGACAGATGAGCTGGGAGAGTGAGCAGATAAGACCCAGTGATGTTGATGCCACTTGACTGTGAGCCGTGTTTGATATTGTCAGCAGGGCAGTCAGGAGTGCTGTGTGACCACAAGCCCCTGGAAGGTTTGTGAGCAGGCTGGCTGTCCTCATGGCCTGTCAGGACAGCCTGCTCCCTTAGGGCAGATCCCTGCAGGCTCCTGGCCCTGCTGGGAAACCCACTGCTCTGAGGTCCTGCAGGCCTTTCTGCACGTCACAGTCCACAACTGCAGCACTGAATATGAAATAATGACACCCATGCAATGCAGATCCATTTCTGTTTCTGTAGACTGCATTTTGTCATAAATAGTTCCAGTAAGAGGACATTGCAGTCCATCAGTGTAACGGCCTCTGTTGGTGGCACCAATCTGCTCTAAGTGCCCCAGTAAAACGCAGCCCAAACCAGTCCTGTCCTGTGAGAATATTGTCTTGTCATATACCAGAAAAACAGAGTCAAAATTACTTCAAACATGAATTGCTCCTGTTTGTGATCATCACTTCACCAGGCTGAGGGACCTGCAGCAGGCTCACAGATCCCACAGGTCATCAAGGGCGTCGTGACTGACCTCAATCATGGCTGAATGAAAGCAGAGTAATGTGGAATCAGGAGCTGATCCACAGTAACTGGGGAAAAAACACAAGTTACTTTATTTACAGGAAGCATATTCCCCACAGCAGAGTTGAGTTCAACTTGTTTGTCCCTCTTGCAAACAGCCAAGAAGAGCCCTGGCCCCAGGATCTGTCCCAGTTGATCCTGCTAGTGCTGCTGTTCACTTTGCTCTTGACTGCTCAGGCACAGGTGAACTTTGAGGCTCTCTCAGTGTCAATGAGACAGATGTGACATTTGAACACTGTTAGCAGGACAAAATGTCAGGATAGTCAAGAGAGTTGCAGTCTTGCTCTGTCCTTCAGGGTTTTTGCCTGGTTTCCCTCTGCAGGCTGCTTCCCCTGCCAGCAGAGCCTTTTTGGGTAATGGTGAACTAAAAGTTAAAACTCGATGTACCATTCCAGATGGCATCCAGGCACAAATGTCTGTCAGAATCCAGTTTATCAAAATCACTGAAAATTCCAACTCTCTTCTCCAGAGTGCTGACAGTAAACTTGATAGCAGTGGCAAATTTTGGGTTTGCACTCTAGTTTTCAAGGCATTAATACAAATACAAGCTGCAGTACAAAGCTCTGGTATGTCTTCCAGTTTCATGGCAAACTATTGACATGTCAGAAGTTTTTCAACAGGTTATTTATCTTCTAGATGCTTTCCCAGACTGTTTAATGAAGCGTTGTAGTGTTCAGCCGGGTTTGTGGGCACTGAGGTGACTGACTAATGCAAATAGATATCTAAGAGTCGGGTTTGATTTCAGTGTTAGCAAGTGCCTTGGAACCTGTCTTTGTTCAGTAAACAACATATTTCATAGTTTACATCAGATTGAATCCTTCTGCAAATATAAACAAACACATTAATGGAACAAGAAAGTAAACTCCGTGGGACATTCATGGCTGCAGTCACTAAACAATTAAAAAGTCTTTTATTGTTGACTATTCAAACTAAAGCACTCAGCCCTGTAGTGCACAGCACCCAAATAAAGAACAGTTTGGGGTCTGCAGAGCCTGGAGAAGTGTTTGGGATCTTTTGATTGCTGGGATCTGGAGGGAATGAGCCAGTTCTGTGTCATGAACTCAATCTGCACTGTCATTGCTTAAATAATGATTTTAAAGCTCCTTTTAGTCTTCCTGATGACAGACTCTCAAACAAAAAGACTCTCCTTGTCCAGGAAGGACTGCTGGGGCAGCTGAGAAAACAAGGGCTCACAAAAATATTGATTTCACTCTGGGTGAACTGGAAGCAGAAGTGATGGTGATCATTATTCTGCCTGTGCTGGTCTGGGCATTTCCCTTTGGGAAGGGGCTGGTTGGGATGGGACTCCATCCTTTGGGAAGGGGCAGGTTGGGATGGGGCTCCATCCTTTGGGAAGGGGCAGGTTGGGATGAGGCTCCATCCTTTGGGAAGGGGCAGGTTGGGATGGGGCTCCATCCTTTGGGAAGGGGCTGTGTGCTGTTCCCAGCCCTGCTCTCCAGCTGGCTGGGACACAGGGAGTTCAGTCCCCAGTGTGTGTCGGATCTGCTCTGCCTGCCACGTTCCCACCTGTGTCAGTGCCTGGTCTGCAGCTATAAATACCACCCCAAAGTGAGTCACCCCTGCTGTGTGGGACTGGAAGCCTTTTGTGCTGCTCCAGGGAGTGGAGGGCAGGGGAGAGCCCGGAACAGCCGGCACATTTCACAAGGTGTGGTGCTGACTCAGGGTTACTGTTTTCCTGACCAATAAACAGAATTAACCAGTAACCACCACAAGAGAACCCTGTGATTTAAACTGCACTGAGTGGCCCTCTGCCATCCCAGGGGGATGACTGAGCTCCAGACCCAGCAGCTGTCCCAGGGAGGGTACAGCTGGGAGAGGCAGGGGTTGGGACCACCACAGCCATGCAGTCAGCTTCCTGAGAATCCAGGGACACCGGGAGGGGGTTCAGCACACTGAGCATGTCCCGTGGCTTTGGATAGCACCAATTGTGAAAAAGGAGTAAAAGTCACCTGAAGCATAAAAAACCCTAATAAATAATGCTGTTTCCTCTGTATTGTAGCTGTACCAGCAGCCTGCAGACAGACAGCCTGTGTTCCTACTACAGTTACTTCACTTTTAAAATAACATATTGGTAGCAAAAGTACAATTTCAAAGTAAAGTTTAGTGTAGATAAAGACCAAACCACCATTCCTACTCCTACTTACCGTATGGAAAAGCCGCTGACTGTTACAGCTCTGCCAGTAACTGAGCTCACAGCACAATGAAACTCTGTAAATAGTATTTAAGCATTGACAGTATTTAAACATTTAACTCACCAAGCCTGATGTAAGTGTACTTTCTCAGCATTAGGAAATCTATTGCTTAATTAATGTTTTATGGCAGTTTGCATATGTAAAGCACTATATATGAATGCTGAGTATGATTCAGTTGTCAGTATCTGAACATGAATTACATTTCACACAGGTTTGGGAGAAGAAATTCCATAACATTAGGCAAAATGGTTTATGCATTCCCAGTAATTTTACATAAAATCTATTCATAGTGCCCATTGACTGGAAACAATATATGGGATTCTTTTAGTTGAACTACTTAATTCAGCAGAGAACCACTGCTGCTTCATAGTTCACGGATGAGAATTTCAGGGAGCAGCTGAGGCATCCACTTGAACTCGATTAATGACAAAGGAGCGTTTCAGAGGACAGAAGGGACAGTGTCCACTGTGCCTGCAGCACAAACCCACAGGGGAAGTGACCACTTGAGCTGAGCACTAAAGCCAGGGCTGGGCCTGTCCCAGAGCTGATCCTGTCCTGGGAGCTGATCCTACCCAAAGCTGAACCTGCCCCAGAGCTGATCCTGCCCAAAGCTGATCCTGTCCTGGGAGCTGATCCTGTCCCAGAACTGATCCTGTCCCAGAGCTGATCCTGTCCCAGAGTTGATCCTGTCCCAGAGCTGATCCTGTCCCAGAGCTGAACCTGCCCCAGAGCTGATCCTGTCACAGAACTGATCCTGTCCCAGAGTTGATCCTGTCCCAGAGCTGATCCTGTCCCAGAGCTGATCCTGTCCTGGGAACTGATCCTGTCCCAGAGCTGATCCTGTCCCAGAACTGATCCTGTCCTGGGAGCTGATCCTGTCCCAGAACTGATCCTGTCCCAGAGCTGATCCTGTCCTGGGAGCTGATCCTGTCCCAGAACTGATCCTGTCCCAGAACTGATCCTGTCCCAGAGCTGATCCTGTCCTGGGAACTGATCCTGTCCCAGAGCTGATCCTGTCCCAGAGCTGATCCTGTCCTGGGAGCTGATCCTGTCCTGGGAGCTGATCCTGCCCAAAGCTGATGCTGCCCCAGAGCTGATCCTGCCCCAGAGCTGATCCTGCCCCAAGCCAGTCCCACTGCACGTGGAACAGAGGCACGAGGAGGTCTGGGATACAGCCAGGCCTGAGTGGTCCTGCCATATCCAAACTGTCATAGTAATTTTTTCTGACATTCCATCAAAGTGAGACAATGCTTGTAGCTTCTGTGTTTGTTTTTCTATCCAATTTTTCATAATATCAGAGTTCTTAGGGCCTAACACTGGAGGGCCATTGTAGAGCAGAGCCTTAGCACAGCAATTACCAGTGAAAAATGGTGATTGTGATGAAATAATTGCCCAACAGTGTCCAAAACTGATTCATGAAGAAATTTCTAAGAGCAGAAAATTTCTTTCTGCTGTTATTTTATGAAGTAGTGTTAATAGTCACTCAAATAGTACAACACTTGGATAAACTGCCTTTTTTTCCCTGTGCTGAGTATCTCACAACTCAGGGGCAATGCTCTGAGTGTTTGTCACCAGAAGGTGACAGTTTGAGCTAGAGGAGGAAATTATTGCAATACACAGAGAAACAGAATGGGCTCTCCTTGTCCCTTGTTTTGGACAACATCCATGAGCTCTCAATCAGAGAGATGTAAAACCAGACCCAAGGGCTCCTGGTACCGATTATTTCCTGAAGAATAGGAAGAGAGTGCCAGTGTTTTCTCTTTTCCTCTCCTGTTTTAGGCTCCTGACCCACAGTCTGCCTTCCCTTCCTGGCCCAGCCACAGGAGGGTTTGGATTGTAAGAGGCTCTGGAAGGAGCCAAACCCTGGAGAATTAAATTGTGCTTTTCTTCAGTTAGATATTTCCTGACGTTTCTGAAATCTCCTGAACCTGCTTGCAAGTGGTTTTTAGGATGGAAAGGAAGGAGGCAGAGAGGAATGAAGCATCATTATTTCTGCAGTCACAGGAACAACTGAGTTTAAGGAAGTTACATATATGTATATAAAAATATATATTGGAGTATTATATATTTACATACACAAATATTGAATATATATTTAAATATATATATTTATTAAATAATTTATTATTTATTATGGTATATTATTTATTTCTATATGTAATACATATTATAGATAATTCTCTATTTAATAGAGTACTTGTATTCCATATTAAAAATACATCATTTTGTATTCTCTCTGTCTTCTGCTATTCTCTTCCTGGGAATGACAGGAATCATTCCCCACTCCTCCCCATTTCCTCAGGATTCTGTGGCCTGAGCCCACCACCCCCAGTTCAGCCCACGGCTGAGCCGGCTGCCTCCTCCCACAAATCCTCTTTTGCTTTCTTGCTTAGGTTTTCTGTTCCTGATAAAATTGTTATTCTAGTCTCCAGCTCTTCCTAAATGACTTGCAGAAGGCAGTGACAGGTTGCAATTTTAAATCCACTTAGCTGTTTTTTGTGAATAATCCTGTTTGACAGGCTGCCCTGCCCTCCCTCCCTGTCATTAGCACGGCTGAGGAGCAGGAGGGTTGGTTTGGTTGGGGACACAAATGAGAGAGGGGGACATTTCCAGCTACTGCAGCTGGAGCAGGAACAGCAGGACTGGTGTCTGAAATCCAGCTGAAAAGCAGTTTGATTTGTTAGATACCACGAATATCTATTAATTAATGCTTGGACTGACATTTCAGTATTGATTTGAGTAACTTGCTCTGTGCAAAGTTGTAATTTTATTCATATAGTTTCTAACAATGATCTATTAGATATTATGAAGCTCTTTTTTGTTAATGCGTATGTTAATGCTTCCCAGGAGCATAAAACAGGCAATCTAATCCGTTTTAATTGTGTTCCTTCCTGGAGAGAATGAAAGGCTGACCTGAGGTGAGTGGTGCAGAGCTGAGGGCACAGCATCTGCCCCGGGGCTTGGGCCACGCTCCTCCAGCTGCACTTGCCCAGCACTGCTCAGGAGCCCAGAGGGGCTGTCTGTGCAAGGATGTCCACATTTAGCTCACAAAAATGCCTTTGAGGACTTCTTTAATGGGGCACAGTGGAGACAAGCCAGGAGAGAGGGCAGGGAAGGGGCAGGAGGCAGGTGGGATGCTCAGCCCCTTGCTGGAGCTGCTGCTGCCTTGTGCCTGGTGCCACCATGTGCAAAATCAGTCATGGGATCCAGGACAGGGAAGGCTTCCCTGTCATATAAGGAACACCAGGATATTACTGGGCTGGTGCAGGCCTGGGCTCACCACGTGTTCCTTGTGGGGTGTGGATCTGATCCAGGTCTCTGCATTTCCCCTGGTGCTGTCGGTGGCTGCAGCACAGAGTACAGCATGGTGGTGTAAGTAGTGTACATATGAGCATACACTCACTGGATAGAAAAGGTGCCTAACAAAGCAGCCTGCCTGTGTGGAGCATTATTGCACACATGCCCAGAAAGATATGTCAGTTATCATGTTAGTCAGCAGCCAGCCTTTGAATCTTGAACAGGCAGCCATAGAGAATGGCCAAGGGAACCACAGCCACCCACCACACATCATCCGTGCTGGGGGAGAGCTGAGGGATGGATGGAGACACAGTCACACACTGCTCTGTGCTGGAAGGGACCCAAAGCTCATCTGTTTCCAACCCCCTGCCATGGGCAGGGACACCTTCCACTAGCCCAGGTTGCTCCAAGCCCCGTCCAACCTGCCCTTGGA
>JAWWLV010000011.1:593384-630973 GCA_035041135.1 Platyrinchus mystaceus | reverse complement strand
GAGAAGCTGTGGCTGCCCCATCCCTGGAAGTGTCCAAGGCCAGGTTGGACAGGGCTTGGAGCAACCTGGGATAGTGGCATGGGGATTGAAACAAGATGAGCTTTAAGGTCCCTCCCCACCCACATCAGTCTGTGATTCTATGAATTCCAGGGTTGGGGTGTGCTGACCACCCCAGGGGTGCTGCAGCTGCCTTGTCCCAGCCCCATCCCTATCCCTGGGGCTTTCGGGGGGGGCAACACACACTAAGATGGGAGACAGAGCCACCAACATGCTTGTTTTCAGCTCAGTCTGATCTTGTCAGCCAATTTAACTGATGTAAGTGATGAGGGAGTGCTGAGGAGAGGGGAGCAGGACTCTGTTTCTGTTTGTGCTGTGCCCGGCAGGAAGGCACACTTCACAGTCTGAATGGAAACAAATACCTCCCTGGTACAGGTGCTAATGAGGCTTCATCTGTTTGGCTAAGGAAGCTGCCACAGGAGCCCTGCCAAATCCCCTGGGCCCGGCTGCAGCGAAGAAAATAACAGCCAGGACCAGGCTTAGTGCTGCTGGAAAGTAATGAGAGGAGCGGGATCATCCTGCCCAGCTCACTGGCCTAACACTGAGATCAAATCTCTGAAGTTGTAACCTGGTGGTTCAGTGAACAGGACTAGTTCTACACAAACTGACAGGTCTGATTGTTGGACCTGTTTGTAGAAAAGAGGGGGGTGCAGGTGCCCAGCTCCCTGTCAGAGCCCCAACAGCCTTGGGCCCCTGTGCCCGCCCCGGTACCTGCTGAGGGGGCAGGCGGAGGTCACACTGGCCCCGGGTGACACGCTGCTCCTTGCTGGGACCGTGGCCTGGCACGACCACAAGGCTTCCCCAGTGACATCTGGGGGGTGGGAACTGGAATGGTTTAAGGTCCCTTCCAACCCAAACCGGTGATTCTGTGATTCCAGGGCTCGTGCTGCCCGTCGGTCTGGGCATGCCAGAGCAGAGGGGCAAACTGGTGTCACTGCTATCTTCATCCCGATGCACAAACCCCAGCAGCAGCCCCTGGCCAAAGGAATTCCTGAGTGACAGATACCAAATGACCCTGATTTCGAAAACAGGAGCTGCTCTTTCATGAGAAAATCGTGTGTCTGGTAAACACTGATGGGAGGATAAGGGGGCAAGAAGAAAGGTCAGATACAGAGACTTCCGTCGCACTGGAGGATGTGTGGAAAGCACAAAAGCTACTTTTGACAGCTCCCTGGCAGGCAGCTTTTCCATGCCAAGCCACTGCTGAGCTCCAGCCTCGCAGGAGAGCCGGAGCCAGCGCGGGGCACGGCATGGGCACAGCTGAGGAGCGGGGGAACCTCCCGGCGGGGCCTTTTCCTGCCGGGATTGGCATGAACTGGCTGCTTCACCCAAACAGCTGCTTGAGGGAAGGTTTGGCACCCCTCTCCACGGATTCCTCCCACACTTGGGTCCTTCCCCAGCTCTCCACAGAGCCCCTGCCCGGGGTACCAGCTCCCAACTCCACACATTTAAACCTCATCCCCTTTCTGTGCTTCTCTCTAGTGGGTAAAACCTGATTTTTTAAAATATTTTTTTAATCACTTATTAATATTAAAGTGCATCTCCTTAGGGGGTGTGTAAAGAAAAGGCAGAGCCAGTGGAGGGGGGGAAATGCTAGAACTGCACAAAACCACATAATTTAATTTATATTCTCCTATTTAAATTAACGCTCAGTTTTAAAAGGCTGTTTAAAACCAGGACAAAGAACTCCCTGGCAGTGTTAACTGGGCCACTTTGAGCAAATGGGCTTTAGCAGAGAAATGTACAAATAAATGTGCTGTTTTAGCAGTGATCCCAGAGCAGGCAGTGAATTCCCTCTCTGTGAAAGCACAGAGAAATGACAGGCTCGCGGTTATTGATTTTCGGTTTTGAAATGAAATTATGGCAATTATTTTGTTCTTCAGAACAAGAAGAATTAATAGAATTCACAGAAGATGAATATTGGATTATCCTGGGCTAGGGGTTTTGTGGCTGGTGCTGAAGCAATAAACAAACATTCCCTGGGAGAGCTGTCTCTCCTGGGGTGGCTGCCAGAGAGCACTTGAGGGGCTGCCAGGGGCTGCCTGGGGCAGCCTGGCCAATGCCCCACGATCCCAATGCTCCTGTCCCTCCAGAGCACACACCACAGGCCAGAGCACCTTTCCTGATTGCCAGAGCCAGGAGCAGAGGAGACTATGGAGATGATAAATTCAGTTGGTGCTACCCAGAGTATGGATTTGTCTGCTTAGTGTGGGCTTAAGCTCCAACCCCAGTTAATTTGATTGTTCCACTTCACCACAGCCAGTGCCCTGCTCATAAAGGGTGCCACAGAGGGAGCTCCAGCCCCCGAGCTGCCTCTCACACCGTCCCTGCTCCAGGGAGTGGGACTGCATCCCACAGGGACAAACCCACCTGTACGGTGAGGGACGGCGTGACCGCACTGCAAACCCGCTCTGACCCAACCACGTGTGCCACAAATCAGGGTTTAAACCAGCCAGGAGTAACGGCAGCCAACAGCCCCCTCTGCAGCCGTGCCGGCCGTGCCGTGCTCAGCCCGGGCTGGGGGGCACTGCCCATCCCTGGGCACCGGGGTGGCATCGCCACCCCACAGCCAACACCGCCCAAAGCTGACGAGCCCCAGGTCTGGCCTTGGCTGTGCTCTGGATCTAGTGATGGCCAGTGTCACCCGTGGGTGCTGGCCTTGCCCAGGACCCTGCCCAGGACCACCCTGCCCACCCCGCCCCAAGGGTGCCACGGCCACAGCCCCACAGCTCCTCCGCTTCGGAACATCGAGGGCAAGACACAATTTTCCAGCTCACAGCTCCACATCAGAAAAGATACAGGTGAAGATTTTTGAAAGTATTTTCTGCTGATAATGACAAGGTTGGTTTTGGTTTGGTTTTGAGAGCGACAAACTGTGGCAATTATTGAAAGAAACAAACAGGGAGAAATGACCTTTGAAACAGTGAAATGCATCAGAGCTGGCTTACTCGAGTGCTTGCAAGGTCCTCGAGCAGCCTGCCTGTGTTTTGTCCCTGGGACCACTGATCCTCAGCACTCTGTGTGTGCCCAGGCACTGAGCCAGGCAAAGAACAGGAAGATGGGCAGCTTCTGAACCTGGTCTGCACCAGAGCCAGGCAAACACCTGTCCTACAGGAGTCAAACCTATGGAAGGGTTTTAGAAGCTCTGACTGTAAGTGTGACACGGTTCAGATGCCCTGGGACCACCCCCTTGCCCCAGGGTGTCCTCCCTCTCCTCACCCCCTGTCCCAGCTCTCCAGAGCACATCACCCGTGTCACCCTCCTGCACAAGCAGAGCGTTTTGGCAGAGGGGATTAAATCCCTTTTATAAGAAAATAAGAGAAATTATATACTTTTTTCTTTACATATATATTCCTTATATATATATATTCTTTAGGGTTCCCACAACCTTGCAGAGGAGGGATCAGAACAGCACAAGAGAACGTGTTTACAGCTTCACACTTAAATTTGAAACGTGTTTTTAACCTGATGTCTGTGTATTTTCAGCTCTTTCCAAAGTGCTTGTTTTGCTTTCTATGGCTTCTGCTTCATTATTCTAATTTAATAAAGCCGCAGCGAAGGCAGAGCACTGACTCTTTGTGGCTAATGAAAGACATTGATTTGTTTGTACTTCTTGTTACAGATTTTTCCTAATTACAGGCATTTTTCAGAGGCAGTTGAAAAAATAAACGAGCAGCTGGTTTGAATGTGCAACCTATTATTGTATTTCCTAGAGCTGTGGAAAAAGTATTACACTCACAGCGGGGTGGTTTTCAACGCAGGAGTGCGGAAAGGGCATTTTTCAGGTGGGAGTCCACTGGCCTCCTTCCCTCATTGCTACTGCCAAGAAAAAGCCAATTTTTAAAAGTCTTTCTGGCACCCCTGGAGGTGTCCACCAGCTCTGAGTGCGATGTGTGGGCTCTCCCCACGGATCTCCATAGGGCAGCCAGGGCAGGGAGGAAGAGGAGCAGCATCCCCGGGGCTCTGAGAGCAGCCGTGGAGGGTGCGGGAGGACAGGGTTCTCCAGGGCCTGGGTGAGCACAGATGGGATGACAAACGGAGCAGGAGCCCAGTGTGGAAGGTGCTTTTCAAAGCAAATTAAAACAGTCAAGAAAGAGGGTGATGGAGCGGCACAGCCCGAGCCTGTCCGGCAGCTCAGCTGCTGCCTCGGCCCTGGCACAGTCCGTGGCGGGCACTGGGCCCCACCAACACAGAGGGTGGTGACAGCACAGACACCATATGAACAGGGGCCCTGGCACTCAGCCCACCAAACATGCCCTCCGTACAAATCCCAGGGTTGGCTCCACTGGCACCCTGTTCATACGAATCCATACAAAAACTTCCCATTAAATACCAATAGGAATAACTCCCAAGGTAATCCCAGACTCCTCTCTCCAAGTGATGATGCTGTTATTGCACAATGCACACACACAAAGCCATAGGCAGCCCTGGCACTGAGGGAGAGCATGGCAAAGCCCCTCCGATCCCAGCTCCACCACTGCCAGCACAGCGCAGCCTCCTCTTGTCATGCAGTTCATTAGAAATCATGCACATGTTACAAAACTATTGCTAAACTCTGGTAACTCATCCAAGCCCCAGCCCCTGCATGTTTGAGTCATGCTCCCAACAAAGGCTGATTTTCCTATAAAAGCAAAACACTACCATCTTCTCTACCCCGCAGGCAAGAGGAGTTGTGGGGTTGGCTTTGGGATTTTTTTTTAGAGATAACATACTTGATTGGAGAAACCTTTTGAGGTGTGAATGAAAACAAAAATCAATTTGGAGCCTGTGCTCTTTACCAGGGCAAATCAGGAAAAAATTGAATTTTAAACCAAAATGTTCACATTTTCCCCTGGCAAAATGTTGCAGAAAAGCACAGCCCCAGGGTGCCTGCCAGCACCTGGCAACTCTGCCTCTTTGCTGCCCAAATTTTTGCAGAGCAACAAAGAATTGCAGCATCAGAGTCTCTAAGGTGCTGCTGTTGGAATTCCCTGCTGCCTCTGTCACTGCAACAAGGTGCCTCAGGTAGCAAATAGTTGTTCTGGAGAGTGAGGTGCAGAGAAAACAGTGAGCATTTACCTAAAGGCAGAGACCCGAGAGCCTTCCCTGCCTGCACTTCCCGGGGTCACCAATAAACCTGCAGCCACGACTCCTGCAGGGTGGGAGCCAGGGGCCTTCGTGGGCTGAGGTGTGTTTTCATTGCATGGGCAGCGCTGCTGCAGGAGCAGGAGGACTGGGGGTCCCTCTGTCAGGATCTGTGACTCCTGCAGGCAAGGCTGCCTCAGGAAAACAATCCTGCTGCTCCCACATCGTGACTTTCTTAGCATGATTCATTGAAAAGCAGAACTAGTTCCAGTGGGGTTGGCCATGCAGGCTGTTGCAATAGAGAAGTGGAGGCAGGACTGCAGGTGGGAGGGCAGGGGGCTGCCAGAGGGGACCTGGCCTTTCCCAGGGACACAGTCCCATCCTCTGCTCCTGCTGCAGCTCCCTAGTGAGTGAACAAGGATGGTGGGAATCAACCACCCCACTGAAACACTTGACAATCTAGAACTGCAAAGGGCTGCAGAACAGCTAAATCTATTGCAGCAGGAGAATAGAAGTTTAAAATTCCAATAGAACTTTAAAATTCCATTGTTATTGTTTATGGCCCCACGGCTCAGATCTGCTCACAGGGATTGGGGTCCCGTGGTGGTCTTGCATTGCAGGTTGGGGCAGAAGCCACAGGCAGAAGACAATATATATAAATATATGAGGAATATATATGTAAAGAAGACAATGATCATCCCTCCTCAGACAGGAGTAGTAGGAGGAGTCAAAAAGAAGCAAAGGAGGAAAAATCCTCAGAAGCCCAGTTTGAAAACAAGGAAATAGCAGTTATCAGCTCGTTCAAACCCTCCCTGGCTGCCTCGGGGTGTGTGCAGCAAATGCTTTGAGGTTTCTCCCTGAACATCACTCCCGGGTGTCGATGAGACGAAGGACTCAGCTCTGCTCAGAGGTTTCTGGACTGAGACAGGCATCTGCTCCCCCTGCAGCAGCATCCGGAGCAGCCCCGGCCGGCACCGCGCAGGAAGCGGAGCTGCCTCTATCTGGTGCCTCCGGCGCTGCTGCAGCCCGACCACAGCCTGACCGAGATCCTCCTGGGGTGGGAGAGCACACGGCGGGGGAGGGAGGGGGGCCCTGCGGGGGCAGGCAGGGATCTTGGGGAGCCCGGACCCTCTGCTGCATGTCTGTTTTAGATTCAAGCTGGCTCCAAACAAAAACCCCTTGGGAAAAACCCACCCTGTAAAGTCAGTGGGGTCTTCCATAGGGAATCGCAACCAATGCCCAGCAGGGCACTGTCCCCATGAGCAGCACTCTAGAGCCACTGCCATCTGACAGCAGGAAGCCTGTCCCTGTGTCACCACTGCCAGAGCCAGGCACGGGAGCACTGTGGCACCAACCCACTGCCAACGGGCTCCCCTGAGCCTGGCTGTGACCAGACCCCAACTGCCCCCTGCTAGGACAGGACCTGATAGTTCCTGGTTAAAGAGCCAAACACAGCAGTCAAACAGGAGCCAAGAACCTCAACTCACTGCTCAGCCCTCCCAAGAAGCCCTTCTGTGTCCCCTCAGCACCTCCAGGACCCCAAACCTCTTCTCAGCTACATGTGCCGGTCCTGATGGCCCACAGTGAACGCTGGAAGCTGCCTCACATTCTGCACACGAGCTCCATCCCACCCCATGAGCTCATCACAGCCTGACGTGGGGAGGGTGAGCCAAGCAAGTACAGCAGAACCAGAGCCTTTATGCTTTCTGCTCTTTGATCTCCCTGTTATCCCAGGTGAAGGAGTTCAGATGCAGCCATTTGGGGTGGTGGTTTGTTTGGTTTGGGGTTTAAGCACATAGTTTTTATTACTTAAACAATAAAGAGAAGATTGCACTCCCCATGCAGCTGGCAACCTCGCCTGCAGGTGCCAGTCCCCTCAGTGAGGTGGGAAATGTCCACTGAGCTGTAGAACACATAGTTCCCAGAACCTAGAAGTATGTTTCTAAGCTAATTCCCTTAGTGCCCTTTCATTTTTCCTCTGGAAGCTGCTGTTTTGCTGTTGGCCAGGGCTTCCTGAGCCCCATGCCAGTGGGTGGGCTAAGCAGGGCTGGTGCAGACCCCCAGATGGGAGCAGGGGAGTGGGGGCACTGGGGTGAGGGTTTCCCACATCCCCAGGCACTGAAAGGCAACTGCTCTTTTTCCTGCCTGCAGCCCAACTTCTGCAGCACTGCCCTCACCTGCCTGTGCCTTTCCCGGATGACATGGAGCCCAATTGCTGCCTGAGGAGCACAGAACACACACTTGCCAGAGCAGAGAACTGGGCACAAGCTGTCAGGGGGCCGAGTGCCAGCAGATGAGCAGGAGCAGGAGGTGCTGGGAGCAGCTGTGCTCTCCTGGATGCCTGGCAGCTGGAGGGAGGGAGGGCATGGCCAGGCTCTGCTCCTGCCCTGCTCCATGGGATGGCACAGGTTGGGATGGGACAGGGCAGCTCCTGGCCCCTGGCTGTGGGCAGGGGGACACAGAGGCCCCAGGAGATGAGAGCCCAGAGCACCCCAGCCCTGGCATGGGGGTGGGATCCCCCCAGGGTTCACAGCCTGGGCAGTCCTTACTCTTGGAAAATCCCAACTGGCTTTCAAGGGCTAAGAAAAGTGATCCCTAATGGCTCCTCTTTTATCTGAACTTTTGACCACTTCTGCCTTTGTTGACATTTTGTAACTTTTTTAATTATAAATTTCCTTCCTTTCACCAAGGGCTGCTCTGCACAAAGAGCTGTTCCACACAAACAGCTTCGCAAGAGGAGTTCTATCTCTCAGGTTGAATTATCTCACTGCCCCCAGATACAGCTCTGCTTAATAATAAATCACCTTTTTTATTTCCTGGAATATTGTAGAGATTCCTCTGGTGCACTGAAGGAAACCAGCCCTGTGCTCAGTGCTTGGACAGGAGCCGAAAGCCGAGCGCTGCAGCACAGGGCAGAACTGGCTCCTGGGAAACTCTCATTTCTGCTGGAAGGTCTCACATTGGAAGGTTTTAAAATTTGCCTCTTCTCACAGATCTGGGGAACAGTTTTCAGCTGTGGAAAACCAACAGCTGTTTAAAAAAGACACCCAGGTTTCAGAGACACCAGCAGCTCTGGTGGCGCTGGAGGGCTCTGGTACCTCCACAGGCCGTCACACATCCATGGGAAACACCAAATATTGAGAGACAATAACATCTGAAAGCACTGTCCCCACAAAGAAAACCCTAAGGGGGATTTCCTCTCCCCATAAAGGGCGTGGGGAGTCCCTGGGACACTGTGCAGGGCTCTGCCCTGCAAACCCTGGTGGCCCCTCATCGGTCACCCCCAGCACCCGTCACAGCTCACGGGCAACGTTAGAGCTGGTTCTGAAAAATAAATGCTACAGTATTTCTCTTCCCTGGGCAATTCTGACATATTCTGAAGTGAGCTGCAAATTTTTAACATTCATAGTTGCTATTCAGTATTTTGAGTCAAAATATTAATTTTTTTCACATTGAGTAGTGTTAAACCTAAAGTGCTAGAGCATGGCAGCACTTCAAGCTGCTAACAGCATTCTACTCTGAAATGTTCCCATAAATAGGAAAGACTGGATAAATTATACTGTACAGCTCCACAAAACTGACATAAACCCATGAGCAAAACTAACGGGGAAGAAAACCTCTCAGCAAAGCTCAACTGAGCACTTTAATTCTCATCTCCAAGTCTTTCCTTGTTTAACCCCAGTTTTAAAAGATGTCTGAAAGTTTTCTATTTTTTTCTTCCCTCCCCACCTTTAAAATAGTTCCAGTTCCATGCAGTTTTGCAGAGTGAGTTAAACGATTTTTCCTCTCTCGTTGCATTTACTCCCCAACTCGTGACAAACAACAGCAAATCCGGGTGGGAAAAAAACGGCGGGGCAGTCGGAGCCACTGCTACCAGGCTGGAGCTGTTCCCGGCTGTGACCGCGGAGGGACAGTCCCCAGACTTGACCTAAAGCATCCCCAAGCAGCCCCGAGCGCAGCAGCCTCCCAGCACGGCGGGTGAGGTGGTTCCTTTTCCTCTGATAAAGCATCGCACATTTCCGCGTTATCGCAATTCCTGCCTCAGTGTAATGTCGAGCACGCGGCAGGAATGCGGCTCCAGGGAATGCCGGCTGCCTGCGGACACGCTCCGGGTGCCGCCGCATCACCGCGGGCAGAGGGACCGTCCCTGCCCGGGGATCCCCGCGGCCCCCGACCCGGCCCGGCTGGGGCAGCCCGGGGAGAGCAGCTGAGCTGGGCTGAGCTGGGCTGAGCTGGGCTGAGCTGGGCTGAGCTGGGCTGAGCTGGGCTGAGCTGGGCTGAGCTGGGCTGTCCTGGGGAGCCGCGTGGTTGGTTCGGCGGGGTTTTTGAACGTTAACTTCTTCAGCTGCCTGCTGGCAAAGCAAATCAAGCTGCTGTGCTCTTTCCCCCCAGAATTCCAAGCTCTGGCCAGTGTGCAGCCCTGGCACACATCCTGTGCCCTTGCTGGCTGCCTCTGGCCGGGGAAGCTCCTCAGCTAATGAACAGAGTCTACTCTCATGGCCTCTGTAACACAGCATGAGTCTGACAAGGCAACATTTAATTAAAGCAAATCCCCACATGATTTTCAAACAATCTTTTTTTTTAATTACAGTGCATCAGTTATATATTTAATGAACTGTACAGTACTGTGGTGATCCCCATCCACTATCAAAACTCCAGAGTGCACATCTATGTTCATTTTCTGATCTCTCATTTTTTCACCCTGCACAAACCTGCAAAGCCAAGAACCTGCCTGCACAAGCAAGTACCAACAGGTTGGGGTGATGCCAATAGAGGGGTTCAGGCACTACAGGACCAGCAGCTCCTGTAGGACCTGTCTCAGCACCATTTGCCCTGCTGTGACCAGGGCTATGGGGACCCAGCACCGTGTGGGGAGTTTAGGTGGGAGTGCCCTGCTGGCTCAACGGGTCCCAGTGCCAGGGCTGCATCTCAATGCCCATCACTGCAGGGTCGCTGGGGAGGAAAGAGCCACAGTGTCCCTGTGGCCGTGGGGTTGGCAGTTTGCATCTCAGCACGTGAGCTCTGCCCAGAGCAGCTCCAAACACGGCCCCACCGCTCTGGAGCGGGTTTGGTAGGAGCACACCTTCCCTGTTCCTAAACCACCATGATCCAAGTCTGGGAGGAGAAGAGGCACAAGACGCCAGCACGCCCTGACTGTGGCAAAGATGCAGAACAAAGTACAAGCTCCAGCACGGTTTGAACGCTGCTCTCCTCCTCTTTCTGGGGAGAAGGTGGAACACAGCCGTCTTTTAGCTCCAATGGAGCCACCCTGACACACGCAGTGTCCAGGAGCGGTCCGGGCAGGGGGGGATGCGCCGGCACACGCCGTTCCCAGGAGCCGCCCGCAGGATGCGGTGGAAGCCCCCGCTCGCACGGAGGCTGGAGCCGTGCGGCACAAACGCTCCGCGCCTGGCGAGGAGACAGCTGGGCCTCCTCCGGACCAGGCGAGAGCGGGGATGACTCAGCCTCCCCCGGCAGCGCGGCAGGAGCGGGCACCGCGTGCTTTCACCGCCGGGACAGGAGGGACACGACACGGCCCCTCCTCGGCCCCGCCGGCCAGAGCGGCTCCTGCAGCATCCCAGGATGCCGCTGCCCACAGCCCCGGGCTGCGCTCGGCAGGCAGCAGCTCCCCCAAAGGCATTCCCAGCTTGGCACGGCATCCACTCCCCAGGCAAGAAGAGACACGAAGCTGTTGACACGTTTCTTCCTGTTCCCATAGAAAACCCCTTTGGAGCTGGGCTGCGAAAAATCACGTGCCCGGTTTAACAGATTTCTTCCCAGAATGAGGCTTTGGTTCAGAAGGGGAGGATGGGAGGGATTAAAAAATTAGTACAAAATTCTGTTTGCTCGAGAGAACTGTCACAGCACGCTTGGAAAGGGCGCCAGGGCCTTCACCAATTCTTGCCCTGAAGTAGCCTGAACTGGTGCCACTTGGAAAGCAGAACCCTGAAGCAGCAGTTTGGTTCATGTAATCATTAATATCCACTGCACTAGGAAAGTATTTACAAATCGAGTATAAGAAAACGTTGCCCATCTGTCACAAGTGGGAACCTTCAAACTGCACCATCACACACCACTGCCCAGGATTGGGAGGGAAAAAAAGGAGGGAAAAAACCAAGAAAAAAAGTGAAAGTGTTGGAAATGTGTCCCTTCCCTGCTGTCAGTCTGGCTGGCACCAGGCTGGAGGGACACTGACCTGCTGGGCAGAGGGGGTGCAGGTGCTGTCCCTCCAGAGTGGGGCTGGGGGGCACCAAGGAGGGCAGCACTGCAAGATGCTGCAGCAGGGCAAATGGCAAAATGCCAGGAAATAAGCAGGGAAGTGGAGAGGCCCATTGTTCCAGCGCTGAATATGAAATGACACAGGAGAGGCAGGCGAAAAGCAGAGCCAGAGTTCTGGCAGCTTCTGACACTGGGTGCTGCCTGTGGGACATCACCCTGCAATTGCATGTTGGGGCATCTCAGGGCACAAGGCCAGCCCCATCCTATCCCATCCTGTCCCATCCTGTCCCGTCCTGTCCCATCCCATCCCCTCCCCATGGGAGCATGGCAGTGCTCGGCCCCACAGCAGCCCCAGCCCCGGGTGGCTCACGGCCCCCAGCTGCCCTGTTCACCCTGGAAGCAACTCGGGGTTGCAGGACCCCAGAGGGGCTTGGGCTGCATGGAGGGACCCAGGGGAGGCAGTGGAACCCCTGTGGGGCTCGGCAGTGGACACACAGCTGCTGGGCACCGGGCACAGCCCCTTCGTCCTTCCCATGAAAAATGAGGGGTCCTGCCGGCATCTGCCGAGCAGCAGAGCTGCCTGTGTGAACTTGCAGCTGGATTATGTTTCTGCTGCCCTGAAAGCAAAGTGATGACTGAATTCCTGAGAAAGAAAACAGATTGGGAAACAGAAGATTGCTCAATGCACCTGCCGGTGAGTCAGAAAGCACAGACCTGGCACGCTCCCGAAGCTCTGAGTGGCTGTGATGGGGATACCCGGGGGCAGACAGGAACAACCCTGGGGGCAACAACCCCTGGCAGAGCCTCTGCACACTCGTCACTGCTGAGGGCAGGGGATTCTGAGGGGCCTGGGCTGGGTTTGGCACCCGAGTCCTGGCCGGGCACCCAGGGCCAGAGAGCCACAGCACTGTCCCAGCCAGCAGCATCCTCAGACCCAGCCAGCCCTGGTGACACGGCCACCAGCGGGAAGAGGACTGTCATGGATGGCTGGGGTTGGGGAGCTCATGGGAAGGGGAACAGCCCAGCACTTCCTGAGCAGTCCCAGCAATGATGGCAAACACCCACCTCAGGTACATTGGTGTCGTTGCAGGTTCATTACCGAGTGTGGGCACTGCCAGGCCAACATCATTTGCCAACACTCAGTTACAGCAGATTCCTCCAAAGGAAAATAACACAGATAAACCACATGAAAGGGCAACACAGCCCCAGCGTGTGCATCTCACTGCAGAGACATGTCCTCCAGACTGCATGGAGTCATTTTAGAGAGTGCACAAAAAGTGACTGATACCTGCTCTTGGGAGAGGTTAATACAGGCAGGTAGCAGTGACGTTTGGGACGAGCACTGGTAGAGGCTGAGGTACCCCTGAAAAATTTTATAGGCCGAGTCAGATTTTGTGAATTCCCCAGCTCTCTCCCAGGAGCTGCTCCTCTTCCCTCTCTATCTGCACATCTATTTTAGGATGAAGTTTTCACTTCAGCACAGATGTTCAGAACTGGGTTTTGTGCAGTAAGGATCTGTTCACATCATTTTCCTTTTCACACCAGAAACCATGAACCAAGGAGGGAGCTGGAGGCAGCAGCAGCAGGCAGAGCCGGGTCGGTGACGCTGGCCGTGCTTTCCCCCTTTGCTTACGGCACTCGATGCCGCAGGCGCAGCACCCGCAGCCACAGACTCCTTTGCTATCAGGTGTTGGGGTGTCCCCAGCAGCACCCCGGGCTGTGGCACCACTGCCACCCCTCTGGGCTGAGCCAGCCCCCGAAGTGCCCAGTGTTAACATGACTCTGCTGAAACAGCCGGCGAGCACTGGGCAGCAAAGGCGAGCGCGGATGGTGTTGGAAGGAGGGCAAGGGACCAGCAGAGCCCCTCCGTGGCCATGGGGCTCAGTGCCCTGACCCTGCTCTGAGGCACAACCCCGGGCAGCTCCAGTGGGCTCTGCCAACACACACACAAACACCGGGACAGGCTCCCTGCTCCAGCCAGAGCCAGGACAAGCTTTTCTGGGGGAGACGCGGCGCCTGCCCGCACTGAGGGAGTTTTCGACGGCATCAGACACTGCTCAGCCTTACCCAGACAAGCACTGGCAGGGCCTGGCCCCCTCAGGGGAGGTCCTGTTTCCCCCTGCACCCACTAATGCTGACACTGAGCCACGCTCTCCGTGCTGTACAAAGTGTGGTTTAGAGCTCTTAAGGCCCAGCTGTACTCGGGGCCAGGGCAGACAGCAACTTCCACCACTGACCTTTCCCTGGGCCAGAGGTTTACACTGAGAAGAGACAAACGGGCTGTGGGTGGAAAGGTCACTCCCTGCCATAGGATGGGTCTGGCTTGTTTCCCTCAAGCAGCGCTTTGCGATGCCCCCACACAGATCCCTGGCCGGGAGTCAGAGCTGACCTGTGCCCATGGTGAGCGCAGAGCTGGCCTGTGCCTGCCCCGTGCCAACGCCATGCCCGTGCTGAGCACGGCACCCTGTGCTCCCTGTGCAGGCAGGGCTGGGCAACCAGCACATCCTGGCATGTGTGGCTGGGCAGTAACAGCAGCAGCCAAGCAAGAGCAGAGGAAAAACACTTCTCTCATAATTTCTCTCATACAGATGCTGCTCTCCATCATGAGCATCCTACTTCCTCCCCAGCCAAGCCCATTGGCATCCCACCAGCACCCCATGGCTTCAGCACCTGCACTCACCCTGCGGTTCATTTCCATTCTCCCAGCCTTGAGGGTAGGATGGGCTCACTGTCCCAATCCCTTGGATATATCCCCCACCTTCTGGAAGTGCCCCAAGTGCCTCCCACCAGTGCAGAGCCCTGTAACTGAGGGCACATGGAAACAGGCAAAGCGCTTTTGCTCTCTCCACCCCCAAAGCTGAGGGTCCACATGGCACCAGGGCAGCTGCAGGAGGCTCATCCTCCTCTCAGCTCCTCAGAAGCAGCATTAAGCACCTGATGCCACCGTTCACTTAAATCACTTTTAGAGCCATGTTCACTTAAATCACTTTTAGAGCCGTGACAGAGGCGCAAAACCAGGGCAATCCCAGGGCACCGCAGCCCCACTGCTGTTCTGCACCATTAGCCAGACACACTGGGTGAACTGGGCTGTCCCATGGTCAGGCTGACCAGGAGAGGAGGCCCCAGCCAACAAGGTGCCCTGCAGTGCTGATGTCCTCCTGGGATTCTGGATGAGCTGTGTCCTGGAGATTCTCCCCCCAGGGGATGCCAAGCCATACCCACCCCAGCAGCACCCAGCTCCTTACCTGCACACACAGAGGCTCCTGAGCAGCTCCTGAGTCCCTCCTGCAGCCCCAGCTCCCTCCAGCCCTTCACCCCAGCTGAGCCCCATCACACGCCCACCCGCCCTGGGGCCACTCAGCCCATGGCCGGCACCTGTGTCGTTCTCCAAAGGCCTTTCTCTCCTGTTCTCGCTGTGGTTTGGGAGCTGCTGGAGCTGCTGTATCCCATGGCAGAGCACAGGGGTCAGCTGTGCCATCCTGCCCGGTCCCACGTGGTGCTGTGTGCCCCGAACACCGCGATGGCAGAGCTGTGCCCGTCCCAGCACCTCTCCCCACGCTCAGGCTGCACCCACCCCCAGGGCATCGTGCCATGCACGGCTGGGACCACAGAGGTGAGTCTGATTGGCTCTGTTTGGGAAGAAAATACGCCTTTTTTTTTTTTTTAATTACAGCTAATATCTGCATGCAAAAAAAGCCTCGGAATTATTCTGTTTCTTCCTGCCACCATTCCCTGCCCTCCTCACAGATCACACAGAGGTGATTCAAACCCCTTCCCAGGTTTCTGCTCCTCCCTCACTGAAGGCCCAGAATCCCCCCATCGATTCAGAAAAGCCTCCTGGCTGCAGACACAGGTGATCCCTTGGAACAAAATGCTGTTATTTTGCTTTTAACAGCTGATAACAGTTGTTGCTGTTTGTGTGGTTGTCATTGTCCCAGCCCTGGCCGGTGAGGTGCTGTGGCTGGAAAGGTGCCACATCCCAGAGAGGTGGCACAGACAGGGAGATGCCCCAGGGAGAGGTGCCACGGCCGGCAAGGCGGGATGGCTGGTGAGGTGTCGCGGAGGTGCCACAGCCCTGGGAGGTGTCACAGGCGCAGCTTCCCGAGCCGCTTTGGCAGCAGCTCCTCTCGTGGCTCTGCTCAGCATCCGAGCGGACGGTTCTGTCTCGTCTCCCCAGCGCCAGCGCCGCTGTGGCAGAGCCCGAGCCCCGGGACAGACCCGGGTGAGGGTCCCGGGGGCTGCGATGGACCGCGGGAGCCACTGCCGGAGCTCACAGAGGAAAACCAAACCGGGTTATTTTTGCCATTTCCCGAGCGCTAGCGCTGGTCGACACACTGTTTTTCCCTTGGCGGCTGAACGTGGTGCTAAATGAAATGCGGGTGTCACCCGGGTGCTCGGCCAGCGGGAACGGCGAGTCCCGGTGTGCTGAGCTGGGAAAGGCTGGCTCATGGTCACAGGAGACACCCGCAATCCTCCCGGAAAACAACTGCCCTGAGGTGTTTCCTTTTATCAATTAAAGCTGTGATGTTGGGGTCAATAATTTTGATTGTCAGAGTGATTTGCGGGAACAAATGGAGGAACAGCAACACGTGGCAACGGGGCTCCCTCTAACGTCAGCCACTGCCTGGCTGCACACCCACTGCCAGCACCTTCATTCCCTGCACTTCCATTCCCTGCTCCCCTCATTCCCTGCACCCCCAGTTCCATGCTCCCCACTCTCTGCTCCCTCAGTTCCATGCTCCCCCATTCCCTTCTCCCTTTCCCCTTCCCTGCTTCACTACTGCATTCCCTTTCCCTGCACCTCTAATTCTCTGCTCCCCATTCCTTGCACTCGCAATTCCAAGCTCTCCTCATTCCCATCACTCCCAGCTCCGTGTCCCCAATTCCCTGCAAGCTCAATTCCCTGCACACTCATTCCCTGTGCCCCTCTTCCCTGCACCTCCAGTTCCCTGTTCCCCTTTTCCCTGCAGCGAGCAGGTGCTGTGGGCCCCTGTGTCCCTGAACTTTGGAGGTGTTGCCACAAGAGGGTAAGGACAGTTGGGGCTGATCCAGGGCATCCCAGTGCTTTGTATTTAGCCTCTGGATTTAACAGGAATATCCCCAATACTTGGCATTTTAATACATATCCTGTGGATGTGCTGGTGAAGAAAAGCACCAGGCCCAGCAGATAAGGTTTTGCCCAGGTAAATCCTGTCCCTCGAGTCCCACCCGTGCACACACAACGCTCCAGCCTGCACAACCCCGTGGGGCCACCTTTAACCCGAGAGAGGAAAAGGTAATTAAGAAAGAGAACTCTTCTTAGGGCAATTTCACTTTATTTTTTTCCATACAGCAAGGTCAACTATAGCAGTAATAATAAAATAAGCATAAACCCAAATTGCAGCCCAGGACAGAGTACGTAACTGGAGCAACTACAAGCGAAAGTAAGTCTGTGGTTCCGTCAGAGCAAACCCGAGCGCGTCCGTCCTTCCCGCGGAGGAGCCGGGGCTGCCGCGGCCGCTCCATCCTCCACCGCCGGCAGCCCGGCCCCACCGCCGCCTCCCAGCCTGGGCACACTCAGGAGGACCAGCTTCCCGGAACGTTTTCCAAGAAAACGGGAAGAATTCCCAGGTTGTTTCTCACCTGCTAAAAGAACAGGACCACTACAGCGAGAAAATAACCCCCTACCCCTACAGGTGCTGTTCCGTTTGCCTGTCCGTGGTTGAACTCTGTGAACGTCAGTATTGGTTTTGAAGAATCTTTTTTGTGAACAAGAAACCACTGAAATTGTCAGAAACTGGTTTGAATAGCATATATCTTTAATATATTTTGATACTTTAAACATGCAGTAGATTTTGAATAATGTACGGAATATCTGAGCCATGATTCCCTGGATGGGCTGAAGTACCTGCTTTTTTTTGCCTTTTTTTTTTTTTTTTTTTTCTTTTTCTTAATGATTTTCAGGCAGATTTGACCCAGTGGAGCTTCTGTCAGTCATGAGATCTTGGAAGGATGGCAGATCTTTCCAGCTGAAAAAATCCTGGCAAACTACAAGCTGTCCACATAAAGCAAAGCAACTTTTTGGAAGGGGGATGGAGTGCTAACTCTGTGCCACTTTTGCAAGCAATTTTGTTCAGCCTGTCATTTTATTTAGCCTTAACAAAACTCCTTGTAATTATAGACATTTTTATTCAAAATAAGATCTTACTATTATACAGGTTTCTCTCTTTTTTGACTATATACAGAAGTGCAAAAAGTCAACCTTCGCTCTCGACGTCCCCAACTGCAGCATAATCAACCCTCAAGAGTTTGCACACACACACTAGAATTCTTGTTACGTAAACTTTGAGTATTTGGATTATCAACAAAAAGTCCCTTGATCTATTGATTATGCAGCTTATTTATAACAAGGCCTGATATTCAGGGATTTCAAAAATATTTAAACAATATTTTAACATTTGAAATGGATACAGTAGAAAATAAATTTTCTTCTAATATCTAGGAACTAGATTTTTTTTTCTCATAATAACTAATTACAAACAAAATAAATCATCAAAATATTACTCAATTGTCTGCCAGGATTGTTGCCATAGCAACAACTTAACTTCTTACTTAGCAATGATTATATAATTATAAGATATCCATATAAAAGATCTTTGTTCTTTTAATGAAAACTAGACAAGAACTAACAATGACTGACATTCTTACATTGTCATATTAGATCAGTAAAATAGAAATCATTTAGTTAACAGTAATACGAATACTCATAAGACACTACATGTAAATTCCAAACTGAGTATGTTATGAAGAAAACTACCTTTTTTTTTTTTGTATTTTGAAAAAGTCATCAGTAAACTCTAGTAAAACAAAATTCTATAAACTGAAATGGTATCAACTGGTAATAGAAAATGAAAACGAGCTAATAAATGTAAGAAATAAAAACTATACTTTTAACAAGAAAAAATAAGTAAATTCTCTATGGTAAGTCACTACAATAACATGTGAAGTCATCTATACTTTCTTAACACGATTGAAATTACATTGGTATGGGTTTTAACCCGTAATGTAATAATCTAAGGCTTTAATAGATGTACAGTACAATCAGGAAAATCAACACATCATTCTTATCTATAAAGCATCTCTCTCAAGCATAAAAACTCGCAGTAAACTCGGAGTATGGCGAGTTCTAAACCGAACCCGCGCCTCTCCCTCCCCTGCCCACCCGGGGCCTGGCCCCAGGCAGCCCCTGGCTGAACAGAGCAAAAATATCCTTTACTGGCTGCAACATCCAAACCACAAAAAGGAATTCCTTTGGATGAATCCATTCTTAAAACTTGAATGCACATCTATTTGTTTGTTTTTATTTTGTAAAGGCTTTCTAAGGCTATAAGCAGTTAATCTGAACAAAAAAAAATCACATATAAAACTCACCCAAGTATTAACCCACCCAATTTCTATGCTAATTAACATCTCATTTGTCCTATTTTGGTTTGTCATGCATCTGCTGTCAGTGCTTCTGCGTCTTTGTTTAGAGTCGCCGCGGACGCGGGACTTGATGAATTAAAGTGAAACCCATCTCTGCAAAACGTTTATAGTCCTTGTGACTGGCGACAGAGGCTATAAATAGAGCAAAAGAAGTTCCTCAGACATTTGTTACTGTGTCTCAGAAATGGCTTTTCCCTTTCGTAGCTCACGTTATACAGTAAATATGCATAAATATGACATACTTAGGAGAGTTTATAGATAATATTGTCCATAAGGGTTATGCACAGCTGGAGCATCTCTCTGGTGCTGCCCACTGGCTGTGAGGAGCAGTTGGCCATTTCTGAGACAGCTTTGGTTTGAAACAGAATGGTGCCCTTTGACTGATCAGTACTCATCAAGTCAGTGAAAATGTGGTTCTGAAAATAACACTGCAGAAATAATACTCTGATGGATGTACAGTCTATGGCACTTCATGAGAATCCTTAACAACGTGGTACTTAAAGCCATTGATGTGCTTTAAAATATACACAGTTGTGGTTTTGCTTGGCACATTCATCTCTGTCAGATTCCTCTCTTCCCACTTCTTACAATCTATTACATTAAAAATATTACTCTTAAACAAAAATTACTGTGCATGCACGCTCTTGTCTATAATGGCAATTTTAAATACAAGGTGCACCTTTGTTATTTGTAAACCTTGAAAGAAATAAACTTACTTTAAAAAATTATATCTTGGTCTACAGACGTACCAATACATAATAGATTTCTGGTTACAGCATCGTCGGTCTTTCCAGGGTGACGTCCGTGATTGTGGGGAACAGGCCCCGGCTGCATCGACCCCCCGCACGCTCCGTGCCGGGAAAGACGGACGATGCTGCAGGTTTTAGACAATAAGATCACCTCAGCACAAATATCAATTCAATGTACAAAGTATATAGGCAACAGTGTGCAGTGGAGTCCCACGGTCTCGCTTCGTCTCGCTAACATGCAATGTGTGATGTCACTGCTGAGGGGTTCCCAGTGCTGCTGGACAGTATTTACATACACTATGGCTAATGAGCTCCGCCTCTTCCCACCCAAATCCGGCCTCTTCGCCTCGGCTACGAGCTGGGAAGGGAAGAGCAGAAAGTGTTCTCAGCACAGCCAGGACTGTGTCAGACCGCACCAGCCCCCACCCCAGCCGGGCAGGAGGAAGCCCCCGGTCCCTGCAGGACCCCCCTGGGGCAGGAGGGGCACCCACAGCCCCCCAGCTCTGCAGGGACAGACAGGCCCGACCCGCTGGTCTCCCGCTGATCCCCGGCCGTGGGATCGGGGTCTGGGGCACCACTCCCCACACCCAAGGCCAGGCCCTGGGAGCTGTCCCTGTAAAACCCAGGAGCCCAACAGGATCTCACAAGTACAAAACATCCACAGAAATCCAGGCCCCATGTTCCCAAGGGAATTTTTCTCCCTTCAGTGCCCATCTAGTGCAGCTGCTTCTCTAGTCTCTGCCATCCCACCCCATGCCATCCCATCCCAGGCATCCCACCCTCCCTGGGTCACTCCAGCAATTTAACATTTATGCTGAGCTGAAACAAATAACTGCTATTACAAACCCACTGTGGCCAATGGGTGAATCCTGACCCTTAGAAATAATTCCATTACGGCCGATACATTGAGTAAAAACATGGCAGAAATGGAGCACAGCAGAGAGGAACGGAGGGGATGGCGGGGGGGGTCTCACGACAACAGGAGAAATAGCAGTTTCCAAACCCAGGCAATGCTGGGTTCCCAAATTTTGAGATTTAAAATCTGTTCTTTCTAACTTGATGGAGAACTTGATGGAACCACCTCCCCCTCCAAGAGCTGCCCCTCGGCGCAGGTCAGTGCTGGGGCCCCACAGATAAAATATAAACTGTGAACTCTGATTCTGCTGTGTGGGCAGGTACAAACCAACACCTGACATGGCCACTGATACCTGTGGATCTCCCCTTGGAGAGGAACAGCCCCTCAGCAGAGGTCAGAGCCTCTGCCCCTATATCTTAATGGCTACCTGAGAAAGAAAATAAAAACATTCTGTCCCTGAAAGCAGCAAATTACATATATAAAGGTAAGAAAAAATATAACAACAACACATTGGGAACTTACTGTTTGATGACCAAATGTCTACATCTGTGTAACATACTTGTGGCTAGTCAGATGTTCGGCAGATATTATGGGTATCTACAGGTAAAAAATGCAAACAGTGAGTAACACATGCAATGACCCCACCCAGAGGTACAGCATTTGCTACAGAACATCACTTTGGGAAGGGGAGGATCAGCTGTGAGTCGATGGATTTTATGTTGTAACTATAAGTTAAAGTCAACTGAAGTGCTACAATAGCACCTTACAACTGGAAACATTGGGTTAAGTACTACTGGACAAATATAAATAAGTATTATTGGTTGTTCAGGAAATAAGAGAAGTTAACATCTACAAGTCATGCAGTGCAGTAATTGAAAACAGCCCTTTTTGTTGGCCTACACAAAATTCTGTGCTTTCAGTGTCTCCAATGATGAATTCTACAGCGGCCTCATTTCAAGCTAAGTTTGTGAAGTGTTCACTGCTTTCAGTGTCCTGAGTTCTGAATGCCAAACCTACGATGCACTGAGCTGGATTTCATGGCTGGTGAGGATGCCCTGTGGAGAAGGGCTGCCTGCTCTTCCTGCAGCCGCCGTGCGGAGCAGCCGGCAAAGTGGAGCCTCCCCAGGCACTGAAACAATTCCCAAAATGTTCTGCTGCCTAGACAGGACTCTGCACGTGGCTCTCCTCAAGTGCCCATCAGCTCAGCCTCCCATTTAAAAAAATGCAATTACAATCAGAGCCAGCTGCCAGCAGAGCCAGTAACAAGTGATCCTGCACCCCCATCCCAGGTGAGGAACCCTGCAGCACCCAGGGAGAGCAGATGTGCTCAGGCACAGGGACATGTCTGGGGTGTAGGGCACAAAATGGATTTGCATGGTCCCAAATGGCTGTGGCACTTGGGAAGACCCTTTTTCCTGATGGGCACCAAGGCTGGCCTGTGAATCCATCCAGGAAAGGGAATGGGAGTGTTTCTTCTCAACTAACTCATTGGCAGGTCCTGCTGTTTTCCCGCCCGTGTGCCCTCTCCTCCCCTGGCAGCTCACACATCCCTCACACATGGCCAACTCCACAGAAATGGGCTTGGAGCAGAATGAAGCTTCTCATACCATGTTTTCCTACTGCTGCAGGACAGGCTGCGGCACCGACTGGAGAAGCATCAGGGACAGTGCTGTCGGAACAGACCAAGGGCCTTCAACACCAGTCCGGGAGGATGAAGGGCCAGATCTTTAGCCTTTGGCATGCAGGCACATGGCATTGGGTGGCATTAAATACCTTCAGCATTGCTCACATGGTATATACATATATGGCTATATATGTATATATGGAGGTTTGGCTGCAGAACTGCACTAAGTGTGTTATGAGGCTCCGGGGAGGAAAGGCATGAAATGATCAGATTCTACCACAGAAAGAATGTGATCTATCTATGCCCTGTGATCTACCTGGGAAAGTGCATGGTTACTAACACGGAGATGATTCAAAAATAATGCTGGTTTTTTGGGGCTTGGTTTCTTCTCACAACTCTCAGGACATACACAGGATACAGAGAGACACTGAAATTAACTGTCTGGTGCAATAAACTGCAATATGAAGGGACTCTGGGCACACAGGTGGTGGCACATATGCAGAGGTAGCCCCACCTATGAACTAGCTTTTCAAAACACAAATTTTTAGGCTAAGTTTAAAGCCCTGAGTGACCTGGTCATTCAGCAAACGTTTCTCAAGAGCAGACCATGCTACCTACTGAGCAGACTAACCTGGGTGGTTTTGGGAATTGTACAATATCCAGGTCCCTTTGGAGGCTCGGGATGTGCACACCTAGGTATCACTGCAAGGGTGTCATTTGGGAATTGTATTTTTGGGAGATGAGGAAGCAGACAGGTTAACGAGGAACGTACAGCTGGGGCAGCACAAAATGGTAGTGCTCGACAGGTAAAGGTGCAAAGGCTCGAAGCCAAAGCCCCTGGACTTCCCTCTGCAGCACTGGGTGCCCACAGCACCATCCCCGGCACAGAGGGGCAAGGGCAGCTGCACCCCCAGCCTGCCGGGGCTCCAGGGAGCTGAGCACCTCAGCTGAGCCTGCCCTGACACTGGCCCTGACCTCCAGATCCATCCACACACAGAACCACAGCACAGCGCCGGGGACAACCTCGAGTTCCCTTTCCTAAGGGGCACACGTGTGATCTGAGAGCTGGGAGCAAGATCCCTGTGCTGGACCAGAACTGACGGCTTCGTGACATGGGCAACTCCAACTGCCTAGCAAATCTCTAAAAATAATTTGCTTTTAGAAGAGGAACAATAGGATCTTTAAAATGTTTTTATTGCTGCACTTTCAGCCAGGTGTTGTACATAAATCTGCTCTTCTGACAACACCCTGTGCTCAGGTGCAGCTCCAGCTGCTCCTCTGGCCCTGGAACTCATCTTTAGAGCACCGGTTCTGGCTTTCCTGGGAGATTTGTAATCATTTATGTGGTAAAGCATTACTCTTACATTCCTGAAATACACCCAAACATGGCAATGCTTGGGGTGGCTATTTAGAAATAAACCCAGACTCTAATGGGCATTTCCTTAACTGAGCTCTGTCCACAGCAATGGGCCATTCCCAAGAGAATCACAAGCTGGAACAAAGATTTCAAAGAAGTTTCTGTGTGGCCCATGCTCACACGGCTTTGTTTTGCTCTTGGAAGAGGAGAGTCAGAACATGTTTGGACTGCTAAACTCAGACTGTAAGAACCTGCAGCCCCTCTGCACAAAGGCTCCCCTGGCTTTCCCTGAGTGCTGCACTGAAAGGAGCTGTCAGCTTCATAGAAACAGAAATAAATTGTAGGTTTGTGTATTATCCCTTGCTCTTTACACCCCTGAGAGCAGAAATAAGCAGCATGGCCCATAAATGTTAAGACTGAGTCAGAAACTCTATTATCAATTATTTTTAGCATCAGAAATGGAACTGCAGCACCTCTGGAGCACGGCTAAAGGCTGATTAAGCTGTGCTGCAGCTCTCCAAGAGAATGTGTAGGCCAACAAGAGGTCAGATCCAAACCCCCATGCTCATTAAAGCACCGATTTCAAGTTGTCTGTAAGGAACAAAGCTGTAAATTAGCAAACCTGGTTGGCTGTGGCTGTTGCAGCGAAGGGAACACTTGTGGCAGATGTTGTTGCTGCAGACACAGTGGCTGGCGTAGCACCGTGCACCATGGGAACTTTCGGAAGGAAAATCAAATAAGCAAACATACAGAAGAGTGTAGCAGTATGGGGACCAGAGCGACACGTGGGAGGGTCATTGAGCATGGTTTACCACAGCAGAAAGCCCGAGACATCATTGCCAGCGCGTGACATGCAACCACAGTGCAAAGCAGGACAACATTCCGGGAGGGAGGGGAGGGAGATGAAAGAGAAAAAAAGGGGAAAATGCTTGTTACCATCAAATCAAGAAAATCGACACAAACAAGCTTAACCATTTCAATACGAAAATCAACAGGAGAGTTTTTCAATGCCCTTATATTTACAAATTTTTGTCTTTTAAAAATTCAACCTAAATATTTACTGCAAATAGAAATTAATCTTGTTCAAGGACAGAATACGGCTACGTGGCTATGGTAAGATACAGTCTTTAGTTAACACAAGATAAGGTTCTAAACACTGGAACTCATAGTCCAGTCAAAATCCACCATGGAACAATGTGCAATTAAAAACTGCTGTACAAAATTAACATCTCTGTGTCCATGTCAATTAAATAAAACAATCGCATTTAATTGACAGGTGTTAGTGAAGGAGGCTCAGGGAGATGGACTGGCAAAAGGGCTCTATGTTACATCTAGCAGTGGATTTTGAGGGTCTGTGAGCTGCACCACAGGTTTAAGATAATCAAGAAACAAAGCTGGCACCTACCAACACTTGTAGCGGGTGTCATGCACAATATTGAGCCTGCTCATCATGCATTGCAACAGGAAGGTGGATTTGGAAAGGGAAAAGAATTAAAACAACCCATCACACGTGTAATTAGAAATTTCATTTGAACAAAGAAGAAAAACGGTTATTATGGGCACAGTGCACGTAACTGTCAGCACAATCAAACCATACAGTAGCACAGTGATCCGTTAGCAGGAGGCCCCGGGGACGGGGGCGCGGGGGGGTCGGGGCACTGGGGACCCTGCCGGCCCCGGAGCACTCCGGAGATCTGGACAGCCAGGAAACGCCTCCTCAGCCTTAACTCAGCTCCTGAAATCTTCCTGCCTTTTGACACAAGCCATGGTCCTTCCCCTGGGTGCCTGTGGGTGCGGGCCCTGCCTGCCCCTGCCTGCCCGCCGTGATCCCTCTGTCCCCTGTCCTGCCCGCTCAGAGCAGGGCCTGAACACCCCCAGTGCCCCCACAGCTCGTGCTGACACCGCAGGTTACCTGTCCAGCGTTCTGTTTTGCACTGTGGGGTGTATTTTAAGCAGCTGGTGTCTGAGCTCACAACCTGCAACTTGTTTCAGGCTACACAACAATACAGTGACAGCACCTGGAGAGTTCTGCCCTGCAACCAGAGAGCCAGGAGCAGGAGGATATTTTTAGGAACACTCTGGTATCATTTTTAAGTATCACCAAGTTGGTAATTCTTTTCACTTTACACAGCTAAATGCCTTCCACCAGACTGACATCACAATTTTCTATTTCTGCTTCCAAGATGATAAATATAAACTGATTTTTCAGAATATCCATTTTCAATAATTTATTTACTTTTTTATTTAACATTTATTAACACTACTAATGATGCTTGACACAGCAGAAACTGAAATAAACTCTCAAATCTGGGAACAAGATTGCAGTGGGAACGGAAACACATCCTAGCAGACTTCCAGGGCAATGCTGCCTCTGTGACACCCCATGACCAAAACAGGGGGCAGGAATTGGCTCCAGCCAGTGCCAAACGCTGTAGGGGCTTTGCACAACCTCAGCAGCTTTTGACTACGCAGGGAAGAAGCTGGTCAGTGTAATTACTGCTGGGGCAGGTTATTCCGTGTCAATGCTGTATCTGAGAGGCTACAAGGCAAGGGCATAATCATGTTTCCCAATTACTCCTCTATTTCTGTGTCATGGAAGAGACCGAGAATATTTGCAAAGAAATGCTAAAGGAAGGGCAGCTCTCCTGACCTCCACAGGCACAAATCACGGCTGAAACCAATGGGATCACTTGTAAGATTAAAAAAATGGAGCACAATTTGGCTATAAAGTACAAATAGTAAGCAAAACTGCTTTCTCAGTCCCTCTTATGGCATCTCTGTGGTGTTAATGAGGTTACAGAGAAGAACCTCTGAGTTGTGCCTCTGCAGAAGTGCCCTGTTTACATGGCTGTACACCCTCCATTAGAGCTGGAATAGTACCTCGTTCCCTACATAATGTCATCCACATGCTACAGATGAACTGGATCTTTATAATGGCTCTGAAATATCCCTGTAAAGCTTTTCAGCTCCAAATTTCAGTCTGAGTTATCATCAATAACATTATAACCAGTTTTGAAAGGGAATTGAAGCAAATGAACATGAGGCAGAAAGGAGAACACTCACTGGGGTGGGGTAACTCCCAAATACAGACATAATGCTGTATGACCCTCTTACCAATAATAAAAATAATTTTTGCTATGACCTTAATATTCATCTTGACTTCAGAACCTTTGACTGACTAATGAGAACACATGAATAATGAATGTGCTGTTTCAATGTTCCCTGGCTGTTCAGCACAAGACAGAATTTTAATTCGAGGATGTGTTGAGTTAACTGACCGTAACTTCACAACCAGATTACTTCTGCAGTGCAATAAAGCTATTTTTATAAATATTCTAGGTTTCCTGGTGTTTTTAAGTATTTTTTCTCTTCTATCCCTCATATTATTCCCCTCAGCCTACTTCTTCTACCCAATCTACTAAACCCTAACTAAAACCAACACTGCTGAGAGGATAAGCACTCCCATGGAGGTGAGCAGCGGTGCCTGACCTTTCCTTCCCTAACATTTAGGAGGAGAACAGTGGTTCTGCAGAGGCCCAGCAGACCCAGGGAGGAAGGTGCTTTAGGAAAGCCTCTGGGCACTGACTCCCAGCCAGGAGCAAGGGAGTCTCTGGGGCAGAACAGCAGTGCTCGCACACCTGAGGGGACAGGGAGCTGAGCCACAGGATGGTCACAAGCACCAGGGCAGGATGTCACCAGCTGCCCACAGGAGCTCTCTCTGCAGGGACAGGCATGGCCCAGCCAGCTCCCAGTCACTGCAGGACACGGAGCAGTGGAAGGTGAACACAAGGACCTGGAGCTCTGCACGTTCACAGCCAGAGGTTTGTCCTGTCTGCCAAGGTGTCCCAAGTCAGCAGCCAGGACACAAGTACCAAAACACGCTGTGAACATCACTAAGTCATGCAGAGCCTCCTCACTTGGCAGACTAACTCCACTTATTTCAACACCATCAGTGTTCCCAGTTCTTTCTTGCAATGCCTTTAAACTCCCCTCTCAGCCTGTGGACAGATTCTGGCAGCCAAGGTTTCCCTCTCAAGAGGAGAGCTGTGAAAGAGGGAGCTTTAGTAGAGAGAGGTGAGATGAGTGTCTAAGGGCAGTTAATCAATTGGGGTGTGCTGGAGTGCAGTGTCCAACCTCTGGCATGGACGATCCCTTGATGTGTTTCACATCCCTGGCACACAGGCAGTCAGAACAATGCCTTAAAATTCAAAAGAGGTATCTAAAGTTGTCTGGACGTGAGTGGAAGAACATGAGGAGTGAAGTGCCCTGCAGGGAGCAGGGTCCTGCCCAGATCCCCCAGAGAGGACCAACCCCGTGCACACCCATCCTGTGCGGGTTCTGCGTGTGCCCTGCCCTCCGCCCTCCTGCCTTTCATACCCTGCAGCTGAAGCAACTAAGAACACAAATGAGCACTTACACCTTGGGTGTCTGAACCTGAAAAAAGTCACTTTAATTCAGATCCCACTGAGCTGACCTGCCCCTGCTCCATGGCCACAGAGCTGAGGGCACCTGTGTTCTGTGCTCTCCGTCGCTTCGTAGGGACTGATGGAGAAACTTTATTTCCAGGTGACTGTGCCTGAACAGGAACTGATCCCAGATTACTTGAAGTGGGAAAAGCTATATAAGGCAAGGTGGCAAAGACATTTTTCAAACTTTTGGGAAAGTACTGGATTACTGGAAAGCTCAAACTGCCGCTATCTGAAAAATATAAAAAGAGAATTTATAGTAGCTCACGCTAAAAACTCCTTTACTTTGCTTGTGTAACATACACTAAACTTCAGTGGTCAGGAATAGTCTAATGAAGTATCAGGAACTACTGCCAAGCTCCTGGAGGTTTCAGTGTGGACATGCTGGAGGAAGAGCTGAGGTAGGCTGTGTGGAAGAGCTGGGAAAGATCCCAGTTGATGATGAGGTGCAAATGGGGTTGGAGACACGTAAACCACAACCCCAGCTCCCGACCTCAAAGGATGTCGTTCGAGGCATCTCCAGCACCTCCAGAAACCACTCAGGCCCTCGCTGCTTTAATGGAAGCTGGAAAATTGCAGTTTACTGACTCCACTGGTTATGCTGTGCCAAAAGAAATCTGTGAATTGTTTAATATGTACAGCAAGGGCTTTACATCTTCCTGGATGGGGCTCTGAGCAACCTGCTCTAGCAGAAGGTGTCCCTGCCCATGGCAGGGGGTTTGGAATGAGATGGTCTTTAAGGTTCTTCCCAACACAAATCATTCTGGGTTTCAATGATTCTATGATCATATAGGCATTTTTGTATGGATTTTAGTATGTGGGCCAGAGATCTGACCTACAGCTGACTCAATCCGGCTTCCTATTGACTCCAGCAAGCTTTGGAACAAGCTTTTAATGATACATTTCAGTGGCTGCAATGCACTTTTGGAACCTAAATAAGTTATTAAAATGTTCTACACAAAGAAACTAGTTTTTGTGCCATTTAAAGTACATATGTTGGCTGTATGCCAGATCAAGAAAGAACGGTAAATTATACTGAACTCCTGGGAACATACTGCCCAAAAGTATTTAGGATAAAATCTTTTAATTTTTTAGGTAAAGACTGATCAGCTGTATTTCCTCCCCTCCCCAGTCTGCATTACCAAGGTCCTCACAGTCTCTTCCATTTCTGAGTACAGATGGATCAGCTGGGCTCTGCACAGCTCCTGGAAGGAGGTGCTGGTTTAGTGGGGGTTCGTGTGTAACAAACTACCTCAGCTGTGTTAGGAAGGGCAGAAACTCCCGGGACACACCAGAGATCATTTCTGGTGAAGTGCCCTTTGCAGAACCAAAGCATATATTTCAAATTGAAGTCCCATCACCTGTCCTCTGAAGGGACTTCTGCTTGGTACTATAGTACAGGCATCAACTCTTCAGCACTTACACCAGGACAGGTCAGATCTGATCACTCTTGGCTGAGCACTTGGCTCTGCTCAGCCCAAGACTGGCCCTGAGGCACTGGAGGCCCAAACTGTGATTTCTTGTGCGAAATCATGATTCTCCCACCTGTGAGACTGCCTGTGCCTTCTGTGACCACTGCACCTCATTAAAGCCAACACCTTCCAGTGTGTGACTCAGACCCACTGCTGCCAAGCACACGAAGGCCAAGGGGTCTTACAGTGAAGAGAAGCAAACACAACAGTTTAGGGATTTGTAAAGAAGAGGAGTTAATCCAGGGAAAGAGAAAGGAGAGAAATTTCAGATTCTGATTTGAGGTGACAGAGCATGATGCTGATTTTTATGTTAGACTGGAAAACACCCACCCAGCTTCCACGAGGAGCAGAGAGAAGCCAGTGTTCCCACAGCCAGCACCTCCACTGCCCAGGGGCTGGAGGGGCTGCCTGTGCCCATCACCAGTGGCCTCCAGCACACACTGCATTTGCCACCAGCAACAAACAACTATTTCCTACTGTGTTTTTTCCAGAACTCCCCCTTCTCCCTCCCCGGAACAAGGCGGCCGAGCAGCACTTACCTGGTGGGAGAAAGGCTGTATGCTGCTGTAACTGCATGTTGGCAAGAGCTTGCTGGTATTGGAAGATACCAGTGTTAAAGACTGCGGTGGCACCATTGGTTTTTTCAAGCGCAGGCCTCTTTGGTAAGGGGGGAAGTACAGCTTGAGGAATTCCCTGAATGGTGGATGGGTATAAAAATAAAGTCCAGTAACAAAAAGAAAAAAAAAAAACAAAAGGGGGTGGGTGGGGTGTGGAGGAGGATGGGAGGGAGGGAGAAGAAAAGGAGAGAGAAAAAAGGAAAAAAAGAAAAATCAGTAGAAGGCAAAATATATAGGCAGCACCATGTTTCTCCATGAGCAAGCAAGCAGCATAGCAGACTGAACTACCAAATAAAAGGCGAGGGAACAGCTTTCCAGGGAGCACTATTTGCCTACCATTACAGCGGCACAGGGACCGGCCTGAGTACCGCCCTACGGGAAAGCTTCGGGCCGGGTCAGGAGCGAGGCTATCGGGGAAGCAGCACTGCCAGCTCCATGAGGATCACACGTAAAGCCATGTTAATAGTCACCGTCCGGAGCAGACGGCGGGGCCGTGGTGCCAACCCACTCCCCGGGCCCCAGCGCTGCCCGGGCATGCAGAGCACGCGCCGCATGCCGGACCCGGCCGCTCCGCGCCACGAAGCCATGCCAACGCGCCCTGCGCGGCACCCGGGGAGGGACGGGGGGGACGGGAGGGCAGGGACGGGCACGGGACAGGGCCGGCGGGGCGGGGGGGCGGCGGGGGCTGCGGGGAGGGTGCCCAGCCTGGCCCGGCCGCCCACACGCCCTTTGCCGGGGATGTGGGGAGGGAAACCGGGGACGTTCCGTTTCTACACATTAACCCCAAACTCGACTCTACGATACAGCTACATGCCAAGCTAAAAGGTGAAAGGTCATAGTACCAGGTCAAAGGTTGCCTCGAGGGGTCGCTTCAGTGATTTGACAGCCGACTGAGTCTTAATTAGCAGGCAGCGAGCACATGATGGCAATGGCCAGTGGGGTCAAGCGCATTAACATAAACAGCAAGCAGAGGTGCGTCATGGGGGCAGCAGTGCATTGGGGAGGTGAGAAAAAACAAATAAAAACAAATCACCGGATGCCGTGTACAACGGTAACAAGACTAGGCATGCACAGGGGGCCGGCGGGCGGCCCCGGCGGGCAGGGCAGCGGGGCAGCCGGGGTGCTCGTGGCTGCGCAGGGCCGGGAACGGGGCTCCCCACCACCAGGAACGGGGCTTCCCGCCACCGGGAACGGGGCCCCTCACCACCGGGAACAGGGCTCCTCGCCACCGGGAACAGGGCTCCCCGCCACCGGGAATGGGGCTCCCCACCACCGGGAACGGGGCTCCCTGTCACCGGGAACGGGGCTCCCCGCCACCGGCCACCATCCACTGGGAGCCCCGCTGGGAGCCCGCAGCCACCGCCTCGCCCGCCGGCCCCGCTGCTCCGGCCGTGCCCGCTGTGCTCTGCTTCCCACACCCCCACGGGCTCAGCACTGGCGGGACCCTCCGCCACCACAGCCCCCCTCGGTGCTACCCTCGCCTCGCCAGGAAACCACCGCCTGAGTGGGTCCAGACCTGGCTGCCACAGCTACGGGGCCTGTGCCCACGGGAGCTGCCGCCAGCCCTCGGGGGACATGGGATGGGGACTGCAGTAACGTGGTCAGATCCACTTCAAACTACACCTCTACAAACACGGACTTACGGGAACTAAATAGGGGTTTTTCTGTCTGTGCAGTTAGATAGATACACATCTGCCCAAACACAGATACACAGCCAACCAGATATACATGTAGCCCACACGTACAGACACACACATAGGTACATACATGTAGTCTGTACATCAGCAAGCAAAATTAGTCAAACACCTCAATGGTCTGGAACTACTTCAAAACAGATCTGGCACCACATGCTGAGAAAGCTCATTACACTGTGTAGTGACCAGGGTCCCCAAACACACACCCCCTCAGCAAGGACAGACACACATCCACTGGCACCTCTCCTCAGTGTACATCTACATCCAGAGGTGCTCCCACACTCACCATGGCAGCTGCAGTTGCTGCTGCCTGGGCAGCTGCAGCTTGGTTAACCTGGTACTGGGCAGCCTTGATCTTGGCTTGCAGGTGTGCAGGAGGGTGAAAATATTTGCACTTTTCCCGTGAGCATCTCCCTTTGATGTAATCCATGCAGACGGTGACCGTGTTGTCGTTGGTGTCGATCATGGCGCTGTCGGCGGGGTGAGCGAACCGGCAGTCGTTCTCTCCCCTGTTGCAGTTCCCACGCTGGTACTCTCGACATACCTGCAACACCAGGAAAAGAAAGACCCTTAGTGTGGGTGCTGCATGTTGCAGGCACGGTTTGGAGCGGAGCCGGGGTTTCCAAAGGCCTGTGAGAGCACCGCAAGGATGGGGGCCCGGCCCCAGGAGGCACACAGCAGTGGTGGGACTGGGGACCTGGCAGCAGAGACTGGCTTCTCTAGAGCCACTGCTGATGTCAAAGAGCATCAAAACCCACCAGGATCAGAGCCAAGCACTCAGCAAGTGTCATTTTGGCTCCTGCTTAACTGCACACAGGGCTGTTTCTGTTTCCTGAAGAAATGTGCTGTGGTCACTCTTGGGGACCACCCAAGCACCCCAAAGTGCTCGGCCATACTCTGCTGGGACCTGGCAGTGCTGAGTCCCCACATTCCATGTGCTCATTAAGGTGAGCGGTCACAAGTGCTGGGAGGGCAATATGGGGCCACACCCAGGGAGCCACTCCGTGTCCGAGTGCCCTCACGATCCAAGTGCCTGCCAGGAGAGGGCAATCCACAGCCCATGGTGGTGGCACGGCCCCCCAGCAGGCACCAGCAGCCAGTGGAAGCTGGAGGGATCAGACACTGCACAAGGAAGCCTCTTGGCTGGCAGCCCCCACAGCATCCCATCCCCGCTGTGCCCCGCGGGCTCAGCTGGCCCCGAGCCCTCACAGACCCCCTGGGCCAGCCCAGCACTGCAGACACGAACTGCCACCAGCGTGACAAACACAGGCACCCTCACACATGCCACGCAAACCCTGCGTTTGACAGACTGACGTGGGCTCTTGTCATGGTCACTTCTCCCCAAACCACCAATAAACACACTTGGCATTCCAGTTTTCCAAAGGCCATAGGAAACAAAGGGACAAAAGCGAACGGGTCTGTATAAAAACCCCCTGACTATAGTAGATGGAATTTCCTCTTCAAGGTGGGTGCCCATGAGCTTGGATCATCAGTATTTCCTCAAGAACCTTGGCTCTGATCCCTGCAACAACCCAAATTTGGTGGTGGTTTGGTTTCCCTCCATGCTGATGCTCTGGCTGCTGTTTAACCCCTGTGCTGCTGCCAGTGCCACCTGCCCATGCTCTGCACTTATGAACTGACACGTGTGAACCCGACCACCAGAAACATCCATTTGTCCAGAGTCATTCCAGCACAACCCTACTTACAGGCTTTTTCCACATGGTGACAGACTCTAGGCATGTATTTGCAGCAGACCCAGCCCCTCTTGCTCAGTGTTCACAGAACAGATTCTGCAGCACACAGGAAACAGCTCGGGCAAATTTCTCAGCTGGAAAATAACCACCTGCCTGCCAGGTAATCCTACAGTCAGACCCCTTTCCTGGTCCAGTCCCACACAGTGACACGGACCACTGTGCCAGCCAGCGTGACACAGGGAGGATCAGGGAAGGAGGTTCTCCTTCATCACCTAGGAACACTTTCTGCATCAGGAACCAGTGTCCTCTACCCAAACACAGGCTTCCCACTAGACACAAATGGATAATTTCCTCTGATCATTTGTCAGCAGTCTAGCAGTAAACTGAACCCTCTTCTTCTGAAGATGAAAAAAAGGTTGAACTAAAGACAGCTGTCTTTGCTCCTTGTCTTGTGCTGGTGATCCACTAAAGCCAGGTCTCAACACCACTCCACATGTAAGCAAGAACTACTCCATTAATAACACAGAGATGATATATACAAATACATATGTAAGTGTCCACATATAAAGCATCTATATACAGAGAGAGAGAAGGCATCCACAGAAAAGCTACTTTTATCCTGGTTGAACACCAAAAGGGAATGACCAGAATGCTGAAATAGGCAGGTAGAGATAATCTTTGGCATGTCCAGGGCAAGTTTTCAGAGCTGTAACACAGTTGCTGCACTAAGGCAAAGAACAACTCTCTCAGTGCTCCCAAACAGACCTCAGGATGAGGGCTCACAGCAGCCAGGCACAACCCTGAACTGCTGCTCCTAACCAGTGTGACCAGCAATGGCTTTTCAGCCACTGTGAGGATAACAATCAAGAACATTTCCAATTCTTGCTTATTTAAAAGTAAGCACTGAAAAGGGATTATTTTTTGCCATGGGCACGCTGCAGTATATCATTCATCTGCTTGAGTACAGAGAGGCACAAAAGCACGATGTGCTGTCTGGTCTTTCAGATCTGGAGAGCTTTTATTAGTTATTTATTAATAGCCCTGTAATTAGTACTGTAATTTTCAACTCAGTATGTTAGGAAACATAAACAGAAGAGGCACAGATACTCCAGCCTGCTGCAAAATGCTGAGTTAGAGCTGTGTCACTGACTCACTCTAATTCCCTTGCCTTGCTCGGGTTTTGGGCTGAGTTTGCTTTGATGGCCCTGCTGGGACTCAAGGTGCCACCCCAGTGGGGACACAGCCACCCCCCAGCCATGGCAGAGTCCCTCACTGCTCACCCCAGCACTGGGCAGGGTATGGATGGAGGGACACAGCCAGCCTTCTAAGCATGTCCCACCTCCCAGCGCCTCCTCTGCACCCAAGAGACCCCACCAAACTGGGTGTGCTGGTATCCAGGACACTCGAGCGTTTGAACACACAGCCCTGCCGAGTCAACAGTCCTGATCACCCACAGCTGACAGGCTCCGAGAACTTCTAAGTTGCTTCTTTCTGGCAAAAAATGGCATATAAGAAGCAAGCAAGAAACAGCAGCTTGGCTGTGGTCATTCTTGACTGTGGAACAGTTCTAACAGACTATGATGGTGTTACAAAGGAAACAGCCATTTTTGATAAAGCGTTAGGTAATTCCTTTCTCTCTCAATTCCCTGTCCTTCTTGCTTCTTCTCTAGTTCACTGAAGAACCTTACTTTGTTCAAGACATTTCTGGCAAGGGAGTAGGAAAGCTGTGAAAAAGCCTCAACCCATGACATTTGCACCCTGAGAGCAGGTTCTTTACGGGAGCAGCTGGATGCACTGGACACCCGAACATCTGCCTGCTGTACGAGATACAGACGAACACAATCCTACTGCCCGTAGCATTCACCAGCCTTATCTTACAGAGACTCACATTAATTCAGGAGACACGGCATGCTGCCCACCAGAGCTGTGGTGTCTGCCTGCTTCCCTTCAAACCCCAGGGGTACCTACCGAGAGCTTTCAGCTGTGGCACAGCCTGATTCGGCATCCCAGAACGTGTGCTGACTTAATTCCTGCCAGTGCACATCACTCTTGAAAATAAATATTTAAAATTCTAAGCAGAACCAATCATACTCCAGGATTAGATGCTAACATCATCGTGGTTATTTTTCTCCAGGACAGTTCATTCCAAGGGATAGAGAGCAGAGCCTTATAAAGCTCTGATCATGCCGTAACAAATGGCAGTGCCACAGCAGCAGATCCCTGGAAGAGCAGGTAGACACTGCTGGGTCTTCTGGGAGGTAACAGCCAGACCATGCAGAATCTCCAAAATCCGTTCTGTACTTCTGTAGCCTATAAAGTACATTCAAAGGTTTTGCTGTTTATAAAAATGATGTGCTTGTTCAGTGTTCGGATACTAAATTTGGATACTCCAGATCAAATGACCACTACACTGGAATGCACTTGCAAATTATCTTCTCACCTCCACGTTTCACTGTTTAAACTCATTTGCAGAAGGAAAAAACAGGAACAGACACCCCCTCCTCCCAGCAGAGAGGGATTTTGTAAGCCAGCAGTGCAGTGTGGACCACAGAATCTGTGGATCAACAGGGATGTGCTCTTGACCCCAGTGAACACAGAAAGCAAAGCTCAAACAGTTTAAAGGGTAGAAGCAGCTGGAATTCTTTAAAGTGATCTACATGGTGCAGTGACCAGAGCAGAGCCCAGGTGAGGGCCATGACAGGATGGCAGGGCTGGAACAGCCCTACTACAAGGACAAGGACATCCCCCAGGGGCAGAGATGAGACAGATGCAATCACAGCAGAGAAGGTTGTCTGGGCTGACCAGCTGGAATGTCCATCCCTGGAGGAATATGGCTGAGGAGTGAGGGCTGCCTGGCTGCGAGCGGAGCCCACGGAGCCACCTGCAGCTGCACCAGCACAGGTGACACAGATGCTCCTCAAAGCCTCAGCCCTTGTTGTCAGGGGTTTGCAACCTGACCATCTCCTCCCTCCTGTACAAGTTCAAAGCAAAACCACTCAGCCTTTTTAAAAACTTTTAAAAATTTTACTGATTTCAGATGTTTTTCCTAATTGACAAAAATGGGTTTTACTGCAGATTGTGCCCCTGGGTGTTCTGTGACAGTGCTACTCTCACAGCTCCCTCTTGTGCAGAGGACTTTGACTCAGCAGTGCATCACTGCTCAGAACAGCCATATCAAGACCATGCAGCATCTGGAGGGCCAAATCCTGCACGCTGAAGTCCCAAACTTCAACAGCTCGCCATGCACTATGGTCACAGTCTCAGCCAGCACCAGGGCTGCCCTGGAGGCCCCTGCACATCTCCCCTCAGCCTCCCACGGATGTTCCTGCTTCCCTGGCCATGGGCAGAGCCACTGCCTGGGGACACTGGGTATACCCCACTTATGACCAGGGCATTTTTGAGCCCTCATGTCCCCACAGCACTGACCAGCCCACGGCCACCACACAGCTGGAACCACAATCAAACACAGCAGCCACCCTCGGCACTGCAACTCAAAGGGCTCCTGCCACTGGCATCCTCCTCTCCATACTCATTTCCAAATCCAGTGTGATTTATTTATGGATTTATCTAATTGCATTTTGGTTTTAATCCACCTCTGGCAGGTGTCCATCATGAAACAGAGTCCTCAAGGGAAAAACATCCCTGGGTGATTCCAACCAGCCACCGGTGTGCCAGCTCAGAGCTTGGAGCTGCCTCCCTGTAACCTGAGCGTGCTTTGGGGAACGCTCCTCCTGGGGAAAACATCTCTAAAAAGGGAAATGATGTGATCCCGCAGGAGAGGAACCTGTGGTGACACGAGCTCTGAGAATAGTGACAGCGGCAGCAGGAAACACTGGCTGCCAGATGACCCTCCACACTCCTCCCAGATCACTGCTGCTGAGCGGCAGCTCGTCAGTCAGAGGCAACCAGGGAAAAGGAATTAATTTCCCTTGTAAGGAGAGTTAATCCCTGTTAATGAAGACACACAGGCAGAAAGAAAAGCATTACAAATACAGCTGGCTGCATAAACCAGAGACCCTTCTCACTGCTCCCCCTGTGCCCCCTGAGCTCAGGGCTCAGACCCAGCGCTGGGAGGGAGAGTGGCAGCAGCCACGCACACGGAGAGCGGCCTCTCACACCCACACACCGTGTGCCCCACGCACCGTGTGCCCCACGCACCGTGCGCCCCACGCACCGTGTGCCCCACGCACCGTGTCCCGCAGACACACGGGGTGACAGCGGCTCAGCCCGGCTGCTCTGCCCCCCATCGCCACCTC
>JAWWLV010000011.1:571808-593284 GCA_035041135.1 Platyrinchus mystaceus | reverse complement strand
ACGTGGCAGACAGCAGCACGTTGCTGGCTCACTGCCCACGCCGCTGCAGCACCAATAAGGTGCCGAAAACACTGTCAGGCCTTTCAGATAAGAACGGTTCAGAGCAAGGGAGAGCACCAGCTCGAGAGCACCGACACTTGTCAGGGTTGTAGCGAGGATGATAAGCTGGGTGCAGGAGGCTGGTGGGGGAGTGTGGGCACCATCTGCCCAAAGCCAAAGCAAGAGAGGCTGAAAGTCATCCTGCACCCAGGCAGCTGAAGCTCTGCACCTCTCCCTGGTGCTCAGTGCCTATGCCCCTACCACATTAACACCTCCTGGGCACACACTAACTCAGTTTCATTGCACTCTTGCAGCTGCCACGGTCATTCCTAAATATTTCCATTTCTTTCTGCAAGGGAGGGTCAGAAGCAGAACAGCAGCATGAACTTACTGTACAATCACCCAGTCACTCCTTGTTCACACCCGTCACCGAGATACCACATTATCAGCCCAGATGAAACCCACATTATTTGCTTTCACAAGAAAAATATTTCATATCTAGGAGACATAATAAATGACACACTTGTGAGAGTAAGTGACACCAAGTGGCTCCTACCTCCAGCCTGTCTGTCCTCATCAGCTTCTGTGCAGCAGCGGCAGCGGCGGCAGGAACCGGGACACCGGGATTGCCTGTCACCAGCATGGGGGCCGTGGGCAGGATCTCTGCAGGGACCAGGCCAGGGGACACGGGCCCCAGGTAGGGGTTGAAGGCGGCTGACGCGTTGGTGGCTAAGCTTGGTGCCACGGAAAACATTGGCTGCAGGCAGAGACAAGGAGACAGGCACTTAATATTGGCCATCCCCTTGAGCAGAACAAGGTCTCTGCTACTAATGGGAAAGAAGCATTTGTTGTGTTTGTGGGACATGGGGAACACCTGTGCTGACATCACAGGACAGCGAGACCATGCAGACAGGCATCCCTGCTTCTCCTGCTCCAGCTTCCCTGCACGCTCACAGCACATGGCAGCTCCTGGAGCAAACTCCTGTGGGATCCCCACTCCAGCAGTGCCATAATGAACAACACTCTGTGGGGTTGCAGGGAGTCTGGGGCTGCTGGGGGAACACGACCACAGCGGGGCACAAGCACCCGCTCTGGGGGAAAAGGCATCTGAAAGCCCCAGCACAGCATCAGCCACGCTCGACTTCAGGCACAGGCAAAGCCTCTCTGACCCTGGTGGCAGCCAGTGCTGGCTCAGGAACTGCAGAGGTTTCACACAGGAACAAGAGCAGCCAACCACGATCCTTTCGTTTTCCAGAATTCAACAGGCTGGCCACGCAGGTACTCAGACACTCACTGCGTCAGGGAGGTGCTTCAGTCAGGCTAAAACACTACACCAGAGGCAGAGAGCATATGCAATCACGATTTTCTTCAGTCTGTTTGCATGCTTTCAGAAAAGTCAGGTACCCTTGTGGGCTGTGCTATGGTGGGAAGATAATTGGGTGAAGAGCCCAAATAATGCTGTGAAACCCAACACAGAGCAGCTACACTGCAGCAGGGATTAAATAACCCTCCTGCCCTCGAACACACAGTGTAACTGCCAAATAAAATTCAGCCAGGACTGTTTATCTTTCATTATCTAAATAAAGCAGTTACTCAAGGCATTTAGGTTTTTCTTCCAAACTAATTTTTAGAGGGAAAAAAAACAACTACAGAGTTAACACAACTCCTTCTCTGTTTCATATCAATTTAAGGCAGACAGCACAGAATGTTGCATGTTTTTGTATTCCTGAGGAAATGACTGAACTGTTTGGAAGCAAGGGACATTGGAAGCACTGGGCAAAAATATGAAGGGATTACTGGAGAAAACAGACTGAGAGTTGTGCAAATGGTGATAATTTCTGTAACACTTCTGGATTTTCATCCATGTGAATGAAAAACAAACAGGCAGATTTTACAGGAAATGAAATATCACTCTTATAAACACTATTAATTAACTGCATTTTTCATTACTGTGTTATCAGCTAGGTAGTAATGAACATTAAAAATAGACCTATGAACCAGTCTGCTAGTGTGTAACTTAAGAGATATCAATGTTTGATTTCAGCCCAATACACTCACTGTACAGTAAATAAAAGACTACCCCATTTATTTTCTATTGAGCTCATTTTATACCAATACAAATATCCCATAGCCTTTCAACCACTGCAGAGTAACAGCATATGTTATCAAAGCCACTTCACACTATTCTGAAGCTCACAGGTACATTGTGATGTGCTGTACAGGTGTAAGGCAGGACACTGCTGATGTACCAGCACCACAGCCATGGTCTAGCTGAGCCCAACTCCCCCTAAACCAAAGTCTAATTCCAGCAAGCAATTCCCTGGGAAGGTTCCCCTGAGTGAAAGGAAAATCCAGTGGGCATCTTCTCAAAGCCAAGAGTTTCCTAGAGCATCTGAATTTCAAAGACAATGAAAATCCTACACAGATCACTCGTATTGTAAACTTTAAGAAATAAGTTGCAAAAAATGAATTACATTAACAAAAGATTAACAAAATGAATTAACAACATTACTTCAGGCAAGGTGGAACGACGCAGCACAGACACACAAACCAGCACTTCACTGCAGCTGATTCCCGACCTTTGTGGGGTCTCAGAGGTGTGCCAGCCTGTGCTGCCTGCCCTCAGCCCATGTCCCCCCCCTCCCTGAGGGAGCCCACACGTACCACGGGCTGCAGAGGGGCTCCGGGCATCATGGCGTTGGCGAGCTGCATCTGCTGGGCCAGCATGGCCATGTTCTTCTGCTGGATCAGGTTATTGCGCCCATTGATCTCCAGCTGCGTTTTTAAGTGTGGTGGTGGGTGAAGATATTTGCAGTTTTCCCTTGAACATCGACCCTGAAAAGAATTGACACAGTTGCATTAGAAGCTGTAGGTGCATCTCTGGTCCTTATGCCATCGGCTAAAGCCAACACAACCCAGGCCGCCGGCCCAGGGGAAAGGGCTGTCACACGCTGCCCTGAGCCACTTCACAGTTCCTTTATCTGCTGCTTCCTCTGCTTTTCTGAGCCATGGATTTCTGCAGCACAACTCTACAACATACTGCTTCTTTTTAAAGTTCCTGAAGGTGAGCAAATAGGAGCTGTTCTGAAAGTAGAGCATGTCCCTCCTCTGTGGGGACACACTCCTGCTCCGTGAGAGACACCAGCACCACTCTGCGCTTCACTAGACCTGGGATGCAGCATCCTCGAGGGAAACCTCCTCCACAGGATGACATTTTGTTGTGATTGTGTAAACCAAACAGGAAAACCAGAACTGCCTTGTTTCTAAATTTTTCATGAAATTCAGATGTTGTAAACAACAAATTTCATGCACCAGCTTAACCAGGATGAAAGGATGTTCAGCAATGTGACAACCATTGATATCCAGAAACAAAAAACAACCCTGTGCATGATGCGCACCCAGACCCCACTGTACTTCCCCTTTTCTCATAGCACAGGAGTGCTGATGCCACATGCAAGTTCATTAATACAGAAGCTTTACAAACTAATTGTTCTTTAAAGTTTTTAACGCCAAATGCATACTTTCACTACAGGGATGGCAACAATAAAAATGAACCCCCCCCAATTAAATAAGACAATTGAATTCTTTTCTGAAAAAAACCCCAACCAAATAGATTCCTTAAATTACATTTTTTTCCTTTACTCATTCATCTTTGAAATAAATCCAAACAAGAACAATGACAAGGCAAAAGACAGACTTAATTTGAGTAAGAAACCGTTTTTATCAGGGAAAAAATTGATTCAATACAGTTTGACCTTATACTGCAATTTTGCTAAGAAAGTTAAAATATATCCTTGTTAAACGATCTGCCGGAAATCTAATTTATAGGATGATTTTTGTCTGCCCTAAAGGCTGGGATAACTGGTTTGCTGCTGCACGTCTCCTAATCTGTCTCTCGTGCTGGCACTGCAACCTTCTTAAAACTCATTTTCATAGTTATTCAGCTGACATTTGAGTGATCCCTGCATAGGAAGACAGACCTGACAAAAGAAAAATACACCAAGTTTTGTGTATGTCTTCAGGCAACACACCACAATTATGGAGAGCACTCAGAGAGATCATGGAGACAATGACTGCACGGGTGTTGGTGGACCAGAAGGTCCACATGCCCTGACCATGTGCACTGACACCCAGAAACCCCCCTGTGGGCAGCAGGGGAGGGGGACATCGGTGTTGTTTGTGGCAAGAGCTGGGAGGCTCCCCAAGCCTTTGGATGGGGGCCCTTTGCTGTTCCCTGACAGAGCCCATGATGGGGCTCCCATGGGTGTTTGAGGGGGCTGTGGGCTGGGACTGAGGGGGCTGTGGGCTGGGACTGAGGGGGCTGTGGGCTGTCCTTGGCAGAGGTAACACTTTGAGAGTACCACTGAAGTCACTTGCAAGAAAATCTCCCTAATAACATCCCCAAGTGTTGGAAAGCAATCAAGACAGGGGCCAGAGAATGCCAAAAAGCCAACAACCATACTGCAGATAAGACAGGGGAAAAACCATGTGCTGCCTGAGGAAATATTGTTACAGGGGAAAGGAGCTTCCTACAGCAAACAAGGATTTGGATCCTCCAGTAACAAACAGCGACAATGCATTAGCAGCAGTGGTGGCCATGGGGTCAGTGCTTACACAGTGAGGGTTTTAGTCCTGTGCTATTAACTGAAGCAGTGTTTTATATGTGTGTAAATATACCTGTACACGCCTGGAAATGCACATCTGCTGGTGGCTGCTCCACCCGTGGGTGCTCCCCAGACACCCCTGGCCCCACAGGGCTGCCCTGTCCCTGTCTGTAGGGACCAAAGCACGCACCTGATACCCTGGGGCAGTGGCCAGACCTGCCCAAGGGCCAGTACAGCCTGGGCCGGATGGCCCAACAATGCCTGGGCCATCTCCCAGCTGTCACCCAGCAGCCTGCACTCAGGGAAGGCAGCTCTCAGCCCAAGGGGTGCTTTGGGGCAAAATGACCCCCACTTCTCTCCTTTAACAGCTAAATCAACTCATTTCAGAACCCCCAGGCCCCCCCCCAGCACTTCAGCACTGTGTGAACTGGCAGGTAAAGGCCTGCACTTTGGAACAGCGTTATTGAAGTTAGTTCTTCTCTCAACACCAACCCCCTGTTAGGTGTTGCTACTCCTCAGTACCAGGGGGCAGACTGACACATTTAACATCTGCCTGGAAAATGAGATCTTATGTGAGCACAGTGTAAAAATCAGAGCTAATTACTGCTAAACGAGTAACATGGAACTACAACATGTGTTGCTGGAATCAGAGAGGAGCAGTTAATAAACATGATTCTGAAATGCAGATTAAACTCAGTGTCCTCATTTCAGTGCTGGGGTTTAGGCTACCCCACAGCTCTCTGGATGGGATCCAAAGCCTGGCAGTACATGTTGTACATCCCAACCACTTAATGTACTTCATACACTCAAATGCTTTAAAAGCCATAAAAACCCATTCCCGAGATCTAATGCAATGTCCTCTGGCTCCTGGGAAACAAGGAGCCCTGCCGCTGCTTCCCCATCGAGGCCATCATTTCTATCCACTTAGGAGCTGGTTCTCAGGGAAAACAATTTACTCTGAGTTAAAGACTACAAGAATATACCACATCCCCAGGTAAACTGCTCATGCCTTGTTATCACCAGCTACTATCAAAACATTTACATCCTCCTTGTTTGCCTGTGACTTTGGTGCCTTAACCTTCAATCTTTTAAAGTCTGCATATCTTAGCAAATTCCCCAAAAGAAATGAAGACATGTCTGTCTGGGAACAGGGTTTGTTGTTTTACTTTTATTCCATGGACCTTTACAAATGGTCCACAGAGCGCCCAGGAGTTGGAAACCGCAGGCTGCAAACCACTGTCACAGATCTCCCCAGAACACGGGCAGCATTCATCCCCTCCACCCTGCGGGCAAGCAGTTCCTAATTACCTTGTTACTGGATCCCGGTAACTGCAGTCAACAGAGTTCAAGGCAGATTTTCATCTCTCTGAACCTTTTCTGAACCCTCTTTCAGTCATCACAAAAAGAATACTATGAGTATATGCAGAGGCAGCAGTTTCACGCTGCAGTGTCCCGATGGGCTGCACCAGGACACTGGGGGGATTTGACCACAGTCCTGCTGGACTCAAACTTACTACAAATGCTTCTGAGGCTCCCCAGCACACTCCTCAGCAGAGGCCCCAGGGTCTCTGGTCCCTCAGGACAGGCAGAGCGAGGGGCAGAGGGCCAGCTGGGCGCTGCCGGCCGCTCTCACATGATGTTTTCCCCCGCTCTGGGATGAGCAGTGTCAGGCAGCGTGCCCGGCCGAGCCCAGGGCCAGCCCCCCAACAGCCTGACAGCAGTGTCTGCAGCAGCTGCTGCACTTGGAACTCCTACTGAAACACAGGGCAAGCTCACCTTTGCTTCTGCTCTCCTGCAGCAGTAAATATTCTCATCTCATTATGCCCCTCCATTTTTTCTTGCTGTTAAATACACAAATTTATTTCCTCCTCTGTACCGTTTGCTTTCATTGCCAAAAATGAAGAGCCATCCACTCGGGCTGTGGGACTGGGATGTGCCTGACCTTGGTGTGTTCAGCCTCCTGTGACACCTCGTCAGGTGCAGTGTAGGGCTCAGAATGGTCTGGTGATCAGGACTCAAGTTGGGAGGATTTTTCCCTTGGCCCTCAGGGGAGCAGGAACATGTACGTGACCCCAGGCACCTTCCCACAGACCAGAAGCATCCCCCAGCTAAGCAGTGTGGTTTTATTCCCCACAAAGCATAGGCATTTCATGTGAATGCTTTCAGAACTGTGGAAAACACACCAAACTCAAGACAGAAAAGAAACCTGTCAGTCCCACCTTGGAAAAATCACCCCCCAAAATTCTGCATTCTGAAAATACAGGGTATTTCTACAAGACTTGGATCCTGACAAGCTTGTTGGATTGAAAGGTTACATCTGAGTGTGTCAGACGTGAGCACAATGAGCCCATTTCTGTGCAGTCGCCACCAGGCTCATCTCCATAACACCAGTTTTCTGCAATGCACAGCACACCCTGTTTTTCACATTCCACACAATATGTTAGAGATACAACAGCAATTCTTGCTCTCTGATAGTAATCTCCTTCCAGAAAACACCCTGATGGCATATTTACTAAAGGAAAAGCTTTTTTGGGAGTCCCTTCTGAGACAGCAAGCTCCTTCTCCCGCTGCAGCAGTTACAGTGCCACTGGTTCTGCCTCTGCTGTGGTGGGGTACGTGTGAACCCCCACCTCATGCACACTCCACTGGCACAGTGCAGCTACCTGCACCGAGGGCTGAAAGGCAGGTCCCTGACTTCAAAGCTGTTTTGAGAGCTTGCAAACATCCATAGCTTTCAGTAGCCACCTAAACTTTGAACCAATTCAAATTCAAAATAATTATTTCCCAACACTTCCTCAGAAAGATCTACCACACAGCAGAAGAGAGCAAACTCACCACCCTGGTGCACTTTGCTCCAGCCTAAAACTTTCTGGGAGAGCACAGCCTAGTGATGCAACAAATTAGGTCTAATTATCAAACTGCTCTTGCAAGGTCATTAATCCTCCAGGCACAACCTGTCAGGACCTGGGGAGCCTGTGTAGGGACCAGCAGGAGCCCTGGCTGCCCCGTGCAGGGGCACTGCCAGAGCCAGGATGGCCTGTCCTCAGAAACCCTGAGCCAGTGTCCTGGTGGGGTGCAGAAGGCAGAGAGGACCCAGAGCACCCCGCAGGCTGTCACCCAGTGCAACACCCAACCCGATCCCTCCTCTCCCACAGGGAGCCTCATCTGCCTCTAGCGCGTCCTGAGCCTCAGGCTGGGGTTCCCCACAGCAGGATTACTGCACAGCAAGGTACTGTGTCTCTGTTGTCAGCATTCCCCCTAACACCCCGATGGGTTCTGGGCTGTGATGGGGTGCACACGGCCGTGGGGACACGTGTGGTCTGAGAGTGCCCCGTTCTGCTCGCAGCGTTCCGGGGATCACACACTGACACTGCTGGGATGTGATGACCCTCAGCTCCTATGGGGGCCATCCTCTGCAAGAGAGACTGCAGGTTTGGGGAGAATCACCAAACATCAGAGCAGGTTCAGTCAAAGCAGAGATAACAGGAGGATTTTGTATGGACAGAGTATCCCAATTACTGCTGTCACTGACAAACACCGCAGCGCACACAGAGCTCAGCGATCCTGCCGTCACTGCTTGAGGTCATCGTCCTGCAGCAGCATAAACCCAGAATAAACACTCAGACCCAGCAGGCCCGTGTGTGCCACTCACTGCCCGTCCCCAGGCCGGCACTGCCCCCACGCCAGGCGGGACAACCCTCCCAGCTCCACACGGAGCTCCTGTGCCGCTGGGTCAGGTAACCCCGCCCGGCCCCCGAGGGTCCAACACCTCTATGGGCAGCTGTCAGAAATGCAGCTGCTCTGGGAAAGTCTCACACCAAGCTGGCCAGCCCGCTGGGTCTGTTTATTTATGCTATTTTTATACCACTGCGGTAGCACAACCCGAGCTCCTGAGCACTGGTGCACCGCTCTGCGCGTGGTTCTACACGAACTGCTGCTCAAAGGAGAACGGTTTCCATCAATCCACCAACACCACACCATGAAAGCATCTCCACAGAAGTCCAGGGGACGAGAGCTGAGAGAAGAACGTGCATGCAGAGACATCACTGGAATAACCCCTGGCTCTCCCTGAGGCCCCTGGAATAAACCCTTGGCTCTCGCCCAGGTCCCAGTGCCAACTCCATCACTGCAGGCTGAGCCACAATTCCTGCTGGCACAGCTCAAGGAGGTGCATGGAGCTCAGAGCGGTGTGGACACCAACGGGTGCTGATCATCCTGACCACTTAAATTTGCTAAATTTCTTAAATTGCTGCTCAGGATGTCCCAGAGCCAAATCAATTCTCCAATTAAAAACTGTTGCTTAGCAACAAGGCTTGAGATGCAGGAGAGCAAAGAGGGATGCCCACAATGGCACCAGGAGCTGCCTCTGCCCACAGCCAGTGTCAAACCCCACTATTTAACAGTTATTAACGACCGATGCAATTTACAGTCACTTCAAACACTTTAAGGTGTTCTGACTGTGCCGTGGTACCGATTGGTGACTGCCAGAGCTGAGGCTGCTCTGCCGGTGTTCCCTCAGCCAGGGGTTCTGCCTGTAGCCGACACACAGCCTGAGCCACAGCCAGAGAACCATCAGCCAAGGCTCAACAGGGCAGCTGCAACACATGAATACTTCTGATCCAAAACAAACATGCAAACACCTCCCTCTGTTAGGGAGTCCGAATTCTGCCCAACCCGTTAGAACCCGAGCAGGAGGATGGCTGTGATGGCTGGGATGTACCATCGAGTATTGCCTGTAAATGGTAAAACTATTTATCCTGATGCCCATGTGTTTTACAGGAAAACATGTAACTCCCCGTAAGCTATGGTTTCCTTTTTAAAAATAAACTGTTTGCAGGCACTTTGTGTCATGGCTGGTTTGCCAAGCACACATTCAGAGAAACTTTTTTAGTATTAAACAAAGAAGAATTACAGGACCCATTTTACTGCCTTGAAGCATGCAGACTGCAGTCCCTAAGCCAGACAGTGGTCCAGAGGCAGGGCAGCAATTGCTGAGGCCCCACTCGGGGTCAAGGCACAGCCTGTTTGGAGACCCAGCCCAACACCCACCGGAGGAGGGGTCACTGCACCCCAGCTCTGCCACCACCCTGTGCACAGCCAGCACCCTGGGGCTGGGGGGCTGTGGGTGCCTCTCCCACACATAACCAGCTCCCTGGGAGCAGTGCTTGCTGATGAACCCGCTATCAGACTGCCCATCTGTGCCTGCTGGGCCCTGCGACACCCCCAGCTCGTGGCCCAACAGCCTGCCAAGGAAGTGCTGTGGGCTTGAATACTCCCAAAAAACTTCCAGGTGCAAGGAGAAGACCTGCTGGTGGCAAACATCATCCAGGAGAAGGAGCTGAGGGCACCTCCCCTGTGAAGCCCCCTCAGCCCCCTCCAGGCTGGGCTGTGTACAGGAACACTTACAGCAGCACACGGTGTTCGCTTTTCTAAGTGAATTCTTTCATACCAAAACACACCAAAGTGACCACTTAATGACGTCTCTGCGTGTGATTATTGTACAGAAAAGCCTCAACCTCTCTAATTGATCATTTGGCTTGCACAGCTAATGGCACTCCTATGGGAGCTGTCCTATTGCCATGAAATCCAACAGGATTTAAAAAAAGAAAGAAAAAAGCAAACGGAGTGAGCAGACTGCCAGCCCAAAACCAGAAGGAAAGACACGAGCACAGCAGCAAAACCCTTCCCACTGCTCCTGCAGTCTGTGGGTCCCTCCTCCTCTAAGGAAGCACAGAATGATCCACAGCACCAGCCCAGGGGACAGCAATGTGGATGAGGACAGGGACGGCAGTGGGGATGTGGAGGGGGACGTTCACACTGTGACACTTTGCTTTGCACCCACAGCAGTGTCACCAAGCGCCTGTCCTGCACAGGCCACTCTGTGACCCAGGGTAAGGCAGCTGCTGGGACCCCCCCAAGCCGCCTGAATCTTCATTTCCTAACAGCCATTGGCAAATGCATCAGGAGCTTATGGAAATACAAATATTTGTTTATGTCCATTTCAATTTATATACACTCTTATTCATATTTATAAAAAGTTACAAGTTATAATAAAATATTTAATACAATTTGGGATTGATCTTGGTATTATCACAAAAATTTGTATATCCACGTGTCTGTATACACACATGGTACGTATCAATCCATCAATAGTTATACTGACAGTCCCAGGACACACAAACTCAGCAGACTGCACTAGACCAACACTGGACTTCCTCCCAAGGAACAACCCCACCTGCCTTCAGCCAGTGCAGGCTGGTACAGGAAAAGCAGACCCCCACAAAAGGGGTATGGACCCCTGGGGGCAGCACGTGGGTCACACTGGCATTAGGAACCACGAACCATTTCCAGGGAGAACTTCAGCTGCTCCCTGAACTCCCAGTGCCACCAAATCCTTTTAGAGCAATCTCTGGTAATCCGTATGATCCTTACTCAAGCGCGCAGTAACTCGCAGTTTAAGAGCAGAATGAACGACTTTATGCCAGATCAAGTAAAACACACGGGAGATCTGCTCTGCTGATCAGTGCAGTGCCTCGTGGCGCTGAGCATGAGCAGCTGGAACAGTGCAGAGCACAGCAGGCACATGGCACTGATGCACTCTGCTGCTCACAGCTGCAATCCCTGCCAGTGACTCCATCCGAAACCAGCCCCTCTGCCTCCCACCATCGCTCTCAGGCTCCCAGCAGTTCCAAGGGAAGGACTGGAATGAGCAGTGAGCTGAAGGTCCATCAGGTCCCACTGCAATTGTTTAATGGGTGAGCCGAAGCATAATAAATATTTAATAATATTTTCAGCCTTATAATTTGTTTTAGTGTACTTGGTGATATGAGAGAAAATGGGCGCATTGTCAAATGCTGCATCCAAACTGGGGGAGCAAACAAAAAGCCCTTGTTCAGTAGAGCTGCTAGAACAGGTCAGTGCTATTTATGGCTTATTTAAAAAGGGAATCCCATATAAAGGAGGGCACTGTGTGTGCTATCATGTACTTTCTACATAGTTGATGTAGTTTAAAATTGTTTTGGAACCTGCCCTGGCTGCAGGGCCGTTCCCACTGCCCCCATCACTGCCACCCAGGGCACACGCTTCACTGTGCCACTGGCTCAAGCAGAGTCTTCTTAGTTATTTAACCTAGGTTCTAAGGTAGATATCTGCACAGGTAAAATACCCCAGATGTAACAGTTTTCATTTGGTTTTGCAGCACACTGGCATTTTCAGTCTCTCCTGCCTGGTGCAGGGAGGTGATGGCAGGTGACCTGTGCTGGGTCACTGGTGCCCTCACCAAGCATAGATGCACAGGATTCTCCATTAGCGATGCTATACCTAAACTGAATTGCTGCAGTTTAAAAATAAACACTTCCTTTTGTCATTTCAAGAGAGAAACTACCATCCCCTGCTGCTGCCTCCGAAAACAGAGAGTAGCTGAGGCCCGAGGCAGCGAGTGGGATCTGGCCCCCAGCGGGACATGGGGTGGGACAGTCCGGCAGGAGTGATGCCACTCTGCTGCTCCAGTTATAAAGCTCTTCCCCAAATAGCATAGGCACAACACAGAGCATTATACAGCACCTTCACAACAGATCTTCCCTGGAACATACAGGACAGGCAAAGCAAACAAGCAGCACGAGATGGACAAGGTACTGTCGCTGTGCTGATCCTTCTGCACAGAGCCCAGGACTGAGCCTGCTGGGGGCACCCACTGCCAGGGACCCCCAGCACGGGCACCCCCGAACGAGATGCCCACGGCCACAGCATCCCCCCACCTGTCCTCTCACACAGAGCACCTGCCCTTCCAACAGGATCAGCATCCCCTGCCTGCAGCTGGATGAAACCAGGGACAGAGTGACCCCTTCCAGATGTGTACAAGCACTTGAGGTAAGTTCCAGAACAAGGACCAGGAGGGAGAGAAGGAAAGAGAAGCGATCCCTAAACTGATGCACTGTTACCCCCACAACACCCATGACTTTCACTAGTGCTTTCTTGCAGGGGCCGTGTTTCATTTCCACTGAATCCTCCTCCCAGCGGCGCCCTCGCAGGGTTGGGTTTGAGCAACTGGCACGTTTGAATCTCGGCAGATGTCTGATCCACCTCCATCCCAGTGAACACCTTGGCTGCAGAGGGCTGAGGCCCCAGGTGAGGTGAGGACAGGGACTGCAATGTGAGACGTCAGCAGGCGGGCGCTGCCAGCGCCGGCAGCCGCGGTTCTGGCTGAGGGCAGTGCTGAATAACACAAAACTCAACGTCACGTCGATAAACTGCTCTCTGTGTCCAACAGCACACCCACAGCCTCCTCCAGCAGGCTGAAGGTCAATGCCTGTCAGTATTTATGTCTGCATTTTTATGGGAGAGAGGCTGCTCTGAAAGCATTACTGAGAACTGCAGCCCCACACACCAGACACTGGAAATCACTGCTAGAATCGTATCCTGAAAAACCAACATATCCACATGTTTGGGGGTTTTATTGATGGGGTTTACTTAAGAATTCCACCTTTTTCTATTTTTTTGCTATCCTTTTTGTTGTATTTTCCCCTTGCGTTTAGCAAATACAGCATCTTGATATGCTGTTTTAAATACAAGTAGAATCCATTTGTCAGGCACATATTTTAGTGACTGAAACTATTCCTAAATTTGACTAAAAGTTACCTAACACCATTAGTGTGCATAATAATTGTCAGAATATTAGCTGGCTGGCATTTGACAAAATAAACCTGGCGCCTTTTGCTCTGTGGAACACCCACAGCCTGCAGGGCATGGCCATCCCGTGAATCCCTGAAAGGAGCGCCGAGAAGTGACCTGATTTTCAGGAATGCAAACAGCTCCCTGACCCCACACGTGCAAGAGACACTTTACACCACCATAAACTGCCTTAGATGGAAAGATACTGCTTCGATCACATCCAAACCTTTCTACCTAATTACTGCACACGCCTGGCACTGCCACAATAACCCAGAGCAGTGGCTGTGGAGGGGACAGGGACAGCTCTCAGGGGTCTGGGACAGAGGCCTTGGGCATCAGAGAACCAACAGTCTGTCAGAGCAGCCAGGAGAACCCTGTGGGTGCCACCAGGGCACAGGGGTGCTACAGCTGAGGACAGGCTGCCTTTGGCAGCTGACAGAAAGTTCTGTCTCTGGCAACCAAAAACTCAACACTTCTGGCCCCTTCTGTACAGTTTGCTTACACGATCATTAAATTTAGGCCATTCAGTGTACTCAGTAATAAAGAAAAGGAGAGACTGAAACAGCAGGCACAGGCACTGCAGGAAGCAGGGTGCACATCACCCTGAGGGCACCGAGTCCCAGAGCAGTTTAGTCTGATGTCACTGCACCACAAAACACTAAGCCTGCAGATTAATTTCCATGGGGGATTCAGCTCTGAGGTACATGAGGATGTTGGGGCTGATGGACCACTAGCATCCATCACAGAGGACCAAAGGTGGACATGGAGTCCCTTAGAGCAGCAGCACGGGGTGCCACATGCAGCCCTGAGGTCCCCACAGCACCAGCACGGGGTGACCCACAGGTGTAACCGTGGAGCTTTGCCTTTATCTCACAGCTGCCACCACCGAAAGGACAAACCCACAAACACACCTGAGTAAAGCAAGTGGACTGTCCCTGTCCAACAAGAACTTTAGGAACTGATATAAGCTGAAGAATTTCTCTTTTGAAAAAAAAAAAAAAAAAAGTTCAGGAAATCTTTAACAACTTCTAAGAAAAAATTCCACCAGTTTTCCACAAGAGGGAACTCAGTGAAGCCAACGGCTTCTGCTTCTGACAGGAGAGTGATTTCCTACAAAACACACCTTCAAAATCAATGCCCAGCCCCTCTGCAGTCAGGGCAGCCCCCCAGACAGGCAGGCAGGGACTGCCAGAGCCCACAGAAAGGCACCTGCAGTGGCAGGTGGGTACACACCGGTGACAAAGGGTATTTAATGCACCTATTCCCAGTGGGAGCAAGAATCCCTCAGGAGCAGCTGGCCTGCACACCCCACTGGAGCAGGGAAGCCTCACTGTGTGGTGACTTTACTGCTGCCGGGCCAGGGCTGGCAGGAGCTGCTGTGAGCACTCCTACACTAATGAAGCAGTAATTAGTGAGCACCCTGCACCAGCCCAGGGCAATGCCAGCTGCCCCAGGGTCAGCAGGAAACCCAGAGCCACACACGTCACCCCTCCTGGGCTGCGAGCACACAGCTACAACCCTTCCCACAGCACTGAACACGGGAGCCACGGCAACCAAACGGCCTCCACAGCAACGAGATTCTGCAGGACTTAATCAGCAACTCAGAGGAATTAATGAACCTGGCCACACACACCTAGGAGTAAGGTCAACACTCGGGCCTCACACCCAAAGGCACCCCCAGATCAGAAACAGCCCCTGAAGCTGCTGCTGCCCACTCCAGGGCACTGCCACATTCCCACTCCAGGGCACTGCCACATTCCCACTCCAGGGCACTGCCACATTCCCACTCCAGGGCTCTGCCACATTCCCACTCCAGGGCACTGCCACATTCCCACTCCAGGGCACTGCCACATTCCCCCCTCAAAGGGCACTGCCATGTGTCCCTGGCAGGTACCACCACATCCCACCCCAGGGCACCCCCAAGTCCCACACATTTGCTCTTTATTTCTGTTGGCTGGCAATTAAATATTCCTGTCCTTTTGAATGTTTTCTTTTAAAGCTAATTCTGTCTGGTTTGAAGTGAAAATCAAAGAACAATCATTAAAGATAAAGACCAGGCTGACAGAAAGCTAGCCTTGCATCTCTCCTTAAATGTGCAAGACAGAACAAACACAGCTCTTCTCCTTTTCCTCTCAACTGCATCGTGATTATCGTGTAAGTAGAATCATTAGCTTTGGCTGTTTTTCCTGCACGTGCAGACGCATGCAAACATACCACCTGAACTTCATATCCTACCAAAGGGGGAAATCTTTCTCCTCAAGTTAGACTGATTACTTGAAATCATATATAAGAGTAAGTTTTATGTAAAGGAATGGTAAATGCACTGCAAAAGGCAATGGGTAAAGGGCTTACTGTATGCACACGACTCTCGGGGACACCTGACAAAGAAAGTTTTAAATTTATGCATCTGCCACAGGGTTGCTCTTCTCGCTCATCTCGCTGGCTACTGGGTGTGGAAGGAAAGGTGTTTCAAGAGCAGAGGATCTGGTGCAATAGAGAGTACACATGAAATTTGCCAGCAAGCAAGTCCTGAGACAGGAGGGACATGCAATAAGTCACGTTTTTAAGAGACCTGGAGGCCAGCTCTATCTGGTGGTGGAAAGAGATGCTCATTACAGAGGTGAGCAAAGCTTTGGAGAACCATCAAAATCAGTGCCATTCTCAAAAAAAGGGCAGGGAATAAAAGAGAAGATTTAAATAGGTAAGCCAGCACCAGCATGGCATTGCAGAGGGCACGGCCAATGCAGATGAGGTATCTGTGCAAGCAAAATAGACGTAACATTGAATCTAAAATACAGGCTCTGGTACAAGCACTTATGGCACACCTAAAGCCTCACAGGAGAAAACCTCTACAAGTGAATAGGGAGCAAGCCCCCAGAAATGAGGAGAGCTTTGTACATGGCCACTGCTCATCAGCATCACACACGGAGCCTGACAGGAATGGTACTGTGCCCTGAAATTCAGTCACTGACAGAATTCAGCACATGCAAATTAAAACAATTAAAATTAAGACTTGTTACAGTGGTACACTGCCATGAAAAAGTAAAACAAAAGAGAGCTGCTCTCCCTGGAAAAGCCAGCCCTGCTGTAGCCTAGGAATGATGAGTGGTTTAATTCTACAGATGAGAACCTGTTTTCCATTCTGTGTCAGTTTTCACACCCAGTCTCTGCTGGTTACTATTCATTGCCTACCAGCTCTGTCCCTCTTCACTTCCAGAGAATGTTTCTCACACAGTTTGTTGAAGTGCCATGTAATTAATGGTTCCTGGGCACAAGCACCACCTGAGCCCAGGACCCGTCTGTGTTGCTGCGGGACCCCAGACCTGGCACCTGGCAGCCCATGACACAGCAGCATTGTCCCTCCCAGGGCACTGACACCTCCCACACCCACTGGCCCCATCCCAACGTCCCAAAAGCAGGGGAAGCACCTCAAGCTGTTCTAAACACTCAGGATGTCTGAGTAAGCCCTCGGTGGCAGCGCAAGGCAAGGCCCTGAGTCAGCTCTGCATGGCCACCCCTAATACACAAAAATAACTTGTTTATTCCTCCTGAGGTGTTATTTTTACACTGGCAGTGCCGGGTAACCGTGGCCATTTGCTGCCACTGGTCCCAGTGAGGCACGTGGTGAGGGCTGGGTGCACGAGCCCTGCAAGGCACCGGATCGGGGACGTCCCTGTCCTGCCTGGCTGTCCCATCTCCGTGCAGAGGACTCAGTGTGGGGCTGGGAGAGGTTCTTGGACCCAGGGAGTGCACAAGAAACACCCTCAGCCACTGCCCACCCTGACAGCTATGCCAAGCACCGGAGGAGAGCCATCCTACACCTCCCCACGGCATCAGCCAGCACCTCAAGGCTCCCCACAGAGTTCCAGAGGGAAAACCTCCTCCTGAGCTGCCCCTTCGATTTCTAATCATCTGGAGGAAAGCCCTGCTAAATCAAAGTGTGCCTCCATGTGTATGAGCAGCATCTGTCAGCTCGGGACAGCTGAGGGCAACGCCGCGATGCCGCCCTGGCTGCACCCACACCACTGCTCACACCAAGAACCAAGCTGCAGCTCTTCCTCCACAGGCCCAACGTGGTCCACAGTGCATTCCCCAAGTATCCACTCTTCCGGGGTTCACTACTGCTTATCCACCTGGCTTTGGTGGATACAAGTCCAACTAAGCGAATGCAAACATCCCTAAGGGCTGGGAATACCAAAGTGGCTGGTGAGAGGTAAGTGGGAACATGATGGAGCGGGACAGAGGCAGAGGAAGCTGCTGGCAAGTAAATATTGCTCAACAGGACAGCAGGATTGGGGAAAAACTGACAGAGTGGAATAACAGGAAGTTTAGTCACTTCTGGACAAAAAAAGCGAAGCGTGTGAGCGGGCGGAGGGAGCGGAGCGGCCGGAGCGCTGGGATGGGCCATGTAAGCATGGGACACGCTGCCACAGGCACGGACCCACCAGAGGAGGAGGAGGAGGAGGCTGTCCTGCCTGGGTGCCCCACTGCAGCAAACCTTTCACAAATACAGCAGGATGCTGCAGAGGCTCCTCCAGCTCCTGACTCGAGCTGATGACCCAGTTAACCCACATCTCCAGCTCCTCCTCCGCCTTCCTGAGCACAAAGAGCACCCTAACTGCTCAGCCTGGGGTGAAGAAAACTCCAGGGGAGGCAGGGAGAGCTGAAATACAGCAGTCAGAATTTAAGGACGCAGCTAATTTTGAACAATCAGCATTATCATTCAAACCCACTGCAGGAGGTGGCAGTGGCTGCTGGCAGTGTGTGAACCACGGCCGAGGACAGGCAGACCATGGGCCATCCCACCACAGCACCACCCTGGACAAAGTTCTGCTGGTGATGGAATCACCACGTTTCTGGTGGCTCTTCAGCCAGGCTGTACTCAGACCATAAAGGCACTTTGCAGAAGCCTCAGGAGTGGGGAGGAAAGTTGAAAGGGAGATCAGATTTCCCTGATGGCAATCTTCCACACTGGAAAGTGCCCATTACCCTTGAAATACTGTCTGCCCTGGTCACTGATGAGGGGATAACACTGCTGGGTGTTAGTAAAGGCACTAGAAAAACACAAACCCAAGATTTTACTACATCATTCAGAGAGGAATACCCATCAAGAAAAAAGACAAATTTAAAATAATTAGAGGCTAGATAAAGAAACTCACCAAACCATGGCAAACTGAAGACAAGCTTGATTAATAAAGTTGTTTACTGCTCAGGCAAATGAGGGAAGAAAAGGATATAAATAACAAAGGGTTCAGCAGCAGAGAAATAACAAAACTTTAACAAGTTTATAGTTCAAAAATTTCTATGATGAGGGTCTGTCTATAAGCAACTCAGACTTCAGTGGCAAAAAGAGATACCAAAAAAGTTGATGTATTTGATATCGGGAGGCAAAGGGAGAGTTAAAAGTCCTTAACAAAGAACAAATTGAAGCAAGCAAGTGTAGGAAAGGGAAAGTGTCGTGGGCAAACAAAGGCTGACACATCAGGTTTGTTTTACCTTGCAAGTGTGTGCTGAGGCACAGTAAAAGCTTCCTAACCAAACAAACACCCTTCCCGTGCTGCGGGAACCACAGCAGCAAAGCCGGGACCTGGAATACGGCACGTGGGGCCTCACAGCGAGCACTGTTCCATGGGAACCTGGGGACACACCTGCCAGGGTTCCTTAAAAAATCCCACCTAGAACAAACCCCACCCTGAGGTGCTGTAGCAGCTCCATGGCAAACCAGGGAGCAGAGACATCCCAGCTGGCAGGCAGGGAAGGACACAGGGCCCCGCTGAAGTGAGCGGGCACAGGCACAGCAGGGACGCCGGGGCTGTCAGGGGCACACACAGCCCCAGGCACGGGCTCAGCCCAGTGCCCAGTGCCCTCAGGTCAGCGTCCACCCCAGCACAGCACACCCCTACATGATCCAGTAATCACCAACACCGGGACACGGCAGCACCAACCATGGCTGCAGTCCTGACCCGTGCCGGGGCTGAATTCCTTGCTCGCTGTGCTGCACTCCTGAGGGGCAGGGTGGGATATTCTGGGCTCAACAGGCCCTGTAGCACTCACAGGGTTTTTTTCTAGTACAGCTCAGGAACAATTTCCAGCACTAAGTGCTTTCCAGGCCTCCTAACACTGATATTGCAGATCAATATTGTACAACGAAAAGCTGCCTGACAGGTGTGTTGCACTCATTTAAGCGTCTCTAACAGGCAGTGCTGCTGTAATCACGCACTCTGCACCTCTGCTACCTTCTACCCCAGAGGTTTGGCCTCACTCACTTTCCACATGAAACAAAATGACAATAAAGGGACAGAACAAAAGATCCACTGTAAGGCAGTGTGCAAATAAAGACAGTATCTATCTGCACCAGCACAGTGCAAATATAATTAGCTACGACTAAACATCACTTGCTCTCGGGAGCTCTCTATCCCCTCTCTGCTAAAGCCTCTGTATAGGCTTTATTTTTAAAAATGCAACTCTTTGTTAAGTAAATACACACAGAGAGCAGAGACCTGTGCTGTAGGAACAAGGACCCAGTGAGAGCCCGTGTGTGCTCAGAAACGTGGCTGCAGGGTGAATATTCAGTGTCAAAGCCTTGAAAAGCTCAGCTCTCTCAGTCACATACTGAGGAAAAAAAGCTCAGAAAAGCTTATGAAATATGTGACAATGACATTAGAGGAGCAGAAAGAACACATAAACAGCAGCAGCTGCTTTTCAGTGCCTGTAAGCCCTCACAGAGCACCAGGGCTCTGCAGGAACACAGAGGTGCAGATCCATCAGCCGCGCACAGAGCAGGTCAGTGCACATGGACCAGTGGGAAACGCAGGTGGCAGGATTTATTTTTCTAAAGTTAAATAATCACAAAACATGCCAGAACAGTGCTCTGCGGTCAGAATTCCCTTTGATTGTTTATTTTCACATGGGCACTGACAACTGCAATGTCCTGCTGGCCTGTCCCAAAGCCGAGCCGTGCGGCCAGCGGCAGCGTTCCGCTCCTCCGGAGGGAGCTCAGCTCCTGGGCCATCCCGGCAGCCACCCCACGGCCAGGCAGGGGTCCCATCCCACCAGAAGGTACAAAAGCCCAAACCCAAGGGTGACAAGGAAAGGGGGGGTCATATCTGTTTTACAGAAGCAATCTTTCTGTAGGAAGCAGCATTTTCAGGAAGAGTTTCTTCCCGGAAAGAGTGGCCAGGCATGGGAAGGGTGGAGTCCCCATCCCTGGAGGTGTCCAAGGAATGACTGGATGTAGCACTCAGTGCTCTGGTCTGGTTAACAAGGTGAAGATCAGTTACAGGTTGGACTCGATGGTCTTGGACATCTTGTCCAACCTTAGTGATTCTCTGATTTCTGTTACTGGTAGTTTAAGTCTGTTGTAAGACATTTCAACTGTGCCACTACCCCTCTACCCTTCCCATCCACGCCGAGGGGAAGGAAATGCCACCTCTGCAGATATTATCTGAGCGTGTGTGAGCTCAAACACACGCCCAGGACCTGAAGACTCAAACACTCTCACTTGTTCAGCCACATAGCTGGTGGGAAATGAAAAACTTTCCATGTGTGGGAGCCAAGCGAGCTGATGAAACAAACAGGAACGTTCAGAGGGAGGACTGGCGTACCATGATCTCACTGCAGAAGCACTTTTTCCCCAGGTTCAGCATGTGTGAGGCAGAATCAAAGCCCCAGAGATGAGAGCATCAGCCTTGGGGCTGGGCTGCAAGGCTGCCTTACAGGTACTTGCTCTTCAAAAACCCAAATTCTCTTTTAATATACTTCACACAGATCTATGAGAGGAAACAACTTATTTCTGAGTATTAAAAGGAAATAAAACCACTATTAAATTCCCCTCTTTTCCCTGACTTTTTTTTTTTAATGTGAGACCAGACTGGCTCTAAACATAGTAAAACAGGAAAGTAGTACAACAGCAAATGAGAATTTTCTACCCCACAACCTCCCTACAAAGAAACAAGTTCAAGGTGAGAGCTTTGCTCACCACTATGGCCAAGCCCTCAGAGCCCCAGCAAGGTGTTTTAGGGGAGCTGGAGATGCACTGTTCCCAAGAGCCAGTCCTGCTCTTCCACAGCACCACAGCCACTGGGAATCCCTGCCTTCCACAGCCCCAATCTCCACTGGGAATCCCTGCTTTCCACAGCCCCATCACCACTGGGAATCCCTGCT
>JAWWLV010000011.1:543034-563012 GCA_035041135.1 Platyrinchus mystaceus | reverse complement strand
GTTCGCTCCGAAGGGAGGCGTGTGACTCGTGTTCCCCGTGTCCACTGAACACTCGTGTTCCCCGTGTCCACTGAACAGCCAGCGGGTTTTGGGCCACAGCAGGTCCCACCCCGCAGAAAGCCCAGGTGGAGCCGCGCTGAGCGGGCCGGGCTGAGCCCTCCTTACCCTGCCCCAGCACACTGACACTGACGGGTCCTCGGCATCTGCAGCCTCCCACAAGATTTGCATTTGACATCTATTTCCCCATTGTTCAGACGTCTTTATCTCAGCTTTCAGGAAACGCAGATGACTCATCTATCGGAACATCTGACGAGGCTAACGTAATTTCAAAATGAGTTCTACTTTGGCTTATTTTTCCAAGCAAAAAAAAATTAAAATTAAGAAAATGTTTCAAAATTACACTAAAATCCAATTTCTGTTGCAAACCAGCTGCCTGATTTAGGAACTCGAGTGCTTATTTTTGCTGTAGACAGTCTAACAGGCTTTTAGGCATCCAAATTTAGGAAAAAAATCCTACGGCATTTAAACAAGGCAGAGTCAGAGCTGGAGCTGACTCAGCCGCTCCAGCGCACAATTTGAATACACTACATAATCATTCTTGGTTTAAAATTATCCTCCTAATATCTAAGGGCCAGATTATCCCACACAGGTTCATCTTGATTTGTGCACTCCTCTAGGCCAGCCTTGCAGGTTTCATTAGCGCTAATTAGGCGGCAGGACAACATCCCGCTGGGGCTGTCCCAGCCCTGACCTCCTCCTGCAGCACCTCCGAGGTTACAGCCACAGGCCGGGCTGCCTCCTCCTCCCCACGCTCCAAGAACACACCAGCGGCTGCTTGTTCCCGCTCCCAGGGAGGAAGGAGCTGCCAGGTACGCCCACGGGATGTGTTTCCCAACAAGTGACAGTGCCCAGAGCCCAGGGCTGCAGTGCCACTGCTCCTCACCCAGAGCGGGGCAGAACCTCGGGAGTCAACACCCCTCGCCCTGCTCCAGCCCTATGCAGAGTTTGTGCATTCATTTCACAGGGAGGGAGAGAAATAATAAAAAAAGAAAAGAAAGTGCCTTACTCAAACCTAAAGTTCCATTTCTGGCACCTATTTTTGCCTCCTCTGGGCAGGGCAGGGCACAGCAGTGGTGTCTGCCTGCGGTGGCTGCACGCTCCATGCGCTCTGTCCCCTCTGTCTCCCTCTCTGTGCCCACAGAGGACACCGGGCTGAGGCCAGAGGTGAAGGGCACTGCCACTGCACAGGGTCCCCTCCCAGTATCTGCTGTGCCTGTTTATGTTCTAAATATAGCAGAGCACATGGGCCATCTCCAGCCTCAGAGAAGTCCTGCTCCAGGGGCTGCAGCTCCGCAGCGCTCACACCTGCCTGACGTCAGCTCTCACACAGCACTTACTCCTGAGCACACTCACACCACGTCCTGGGAGTGACACCAGTGACAGGCCACACCATCACAGACTGCTCTGGGTTGGAAAGGCCCTTAAAGGCCATCTCACTCCAGCCCCATGCCAAGATGCATTCTTAGTTTGTAAAAAAAATAATTCAGTGGCTAAACATACGTTTACATCCAAGAGATAATGCAAGAATAGCTGCTTAATTAACACTAACATTATATACATTTAATAAGAAATCAAGTACTTTAACATTAATGTCCATTTTTCAGTGTACTGCTATTTTAGTAAAGAGCAAGGGTATTACATACTGAATTATTTAAAAATTAAAAATTACTTTTGAATGTCCTAATCAAAAATCTCTTTTTCTCTGTGCTAAACTACTGACTGACCTTACAGGGTCCAGATGGAGCTAGTGAAGCATTTCCCTGAATTGTTTTTATAGAACATCTAAAGTTTGGGATATTGCAGACAAGGTAACACAGTGACTAGTGCTGTTCAGCCCAGCACACACCAAAACTGACCCAGAGCTGACAGAAACCCAGAATTAAGCAATGGCTTCAGCGATGGGGATCGGGAATTCCCGGAAGGAAGATATTCCCTCTTCTGTTCACCCAAGGTATTCTTGTACCCGACACAGCTCCTTAGCTAACCAGCCCAGCCCAGGGCAGCCGCTGGCAGCCAGGGGTGCTGGGCCCAACCAGGGCCCTGAGGGCCCATGGGGAGCAGCTCCCCTGCCCCGCGCCCCGGCTGCAGCGAGGGCATCGCCCGCTCCCCCGGGAGCCTCTCCAGCAGCTCTGCCACAGGCCAACCTTTCAGCATGAGCACAAGTAAACAGCTCTGGTCAGCAGTGTATTTTTAAACAGCAGATTCTTTCCCAGCTCCCAGCTCGGTCCCTGCACTGACTCCCCGGTGCAGCAGCAGGCTCCTCTCCTGGAGGATCTGCAGTAACACTGACTACGGTTATCACCCACGGACCTTGCAGCACTTGGCAAAGGTCATCATTAGCTCCTGCATTAAAAAGAAAGCAAAGAGCCCTGCTGATGGCAGCAGAAAGGCCAGCCATGCCACCGGGGCTGGGGAAGCCTGGCCAGCCTGCTCATCCCCTCTCATACAGACACCAGCCCACACTGCCGCCCGGCTCCTGCACGCCGGCCTCCCCATCCAGCACGGAGATCTTAAGGCACTTCCAACAAGGGCTGAAGTCTGAGCAGGGGATGCTGGCATGCAACAAACCTGGGTGATGCCTCCTATGGCAAAGGAGATTCATGTCCAGTTCACTCTGGTGGCTGGTTTCCCCCTTTTTGCCTGGATCCTCGCCCTGAGGAGCGCAAGGCCAGCAGGGTCAGGCTGCTGCGGCCGGACAACACGTTGCTGGGAACCAGGGAACACTGCGGGTGCTGCTTCACCAGCAAAGCCGTCCTGGCTCTCTCAGCCCCTCACACAGGGACAGGCTGGAGGCTCCAAGGCCAGGCCTGTGTTCTGGCAGCACTGAGGTGACACCGCGGGGCTGGGACTCCCCACCAGCGCTGGCTCTGCTCCTACCTCCCACACTTGTTTAATGCATAAAAGCATCTTATTTCAACATTTTAAAATTAAAACCCCTGCATGCTTTTTAATTACCGTAACTTTAAAACAAATTTCAACAACACAGAAACAAAACCATTTCAATATCTGCAAGTTAAATCATGGCTGGGGGTGATGGGGTGGGTATTTCAGGCCCAAGAGCACTGCAAAGCTTTATCCTTTACCCCGATCTGAGACAAGACACGTTTTCACACTCGGGATGTTGCAGGATTGACACAAACCCACTTCCTGCCGGCTGCACCGGGGCCTGGCTGTGCACGACCTGCAGTAGCTGCTACAGCTACAACTCCCTCCCCGAGCACGTCTCTGCCAGCAGCCCGCTCCGAGCGCTCCGCTTCCCGGGAGCTGGGCCCAGCAAGAGAAAATCACACTGGAGAAAAAACTGACAGACAGATCCCTGCTTCCCAACTCCTGATTTTTTCATGACTCTATTGAATTAATTGAGTACTTGTTTGTGGCATGAGTATTTCACGTAGTTTATTTAATTTATGAAAAACTAAGGGAAGGCGATGGGACCCACACATTTGACGCCCATCACTGGAACTACAGCTACAGTGAAACACCAGTCATACATTTACAGTACCTAGCTTGGATAAGCACTCCTGCAAACCCTCTCTGCTCCTGCCCTGCTTGCACATCCAGAGGCACCTTGCCCTCTGCTAAGCACTGTCCCTCCCTTAAGCAAGTGCATTTAGGAAAAAGATGGGATAACCACAGCAGTGCCAACCACTGAAAGGCAAGCAGGGTGCTCACAGACACCCGAATAACCCAGGGAGGAAAACACTCTTCTAAGGTTCACCATCAGCTGTCCAGAGACACCAACAACCCGCTGGTAGTTATGAGATGGAAACAAATCCTCATATTGCTTACGTGGTTTGTGCTATTAAAATCAAAGAATCCTTACAGTGACTTTGCTGTTTCTACGTGAAGTGCCCTTTATTCCAGCTACAGGCAGGGAATAATTTGGAGGCAAAGAATGAGATCCTGTAGCCATACCAGAGGATTTGAGCCCTGCCAGGCACATTTTCCCTTCATTCCCCCTATCCTTCCCCTGAGGAAAACAGCAAAACAAATCGACAGGCATCAATAAAATAAAAGCAGCAGAACACCCCACTGCTGGCAGCCAGCACGCGCTCCCGTTCGGCTGCAGGGCTCCTCTGGCTACAACTGCTTCTTTCATTAATGACATATCCTTGAAAATAATGTAATATTTACTCACTTTCAATGAGTCAAAGCAGGCGATTACACGTCCGTTCTCAACTTGGCAGCTTTTCGATGGGTGTGCAAATTTACATTCCGTGTCTGGTCTCGAGCAAGTCCCCCTTTGGAACTCCCTACACACTTCCAGCGTTAGCCATTTTGTGTCCCGGATCGGCGTGACGCTAACAGCCATCTTTAGATTTTACAGGTAGTTAAAATTTCCAATAAAAACGAGGAGCTGAACTGATAAACTGGAAATGATGAAAGTACCACCTCCAGAACGCAGTTTTCCCCCGCTCCCTATGTTAAAATAAGTACGTGTAAAACTGGGTGGCTGCAGTCCCGAGGAAGAGCTGTGTCACCAGAGTTCGGGGGGCGAGCCCGCTCCTGGGCCGGGCAGGCCGGGGCTGCCAGCCAGGTGCCTGCGGGAGCGTGGCCGGGACGAGCCCCGCGCTCAGCAGCCCATCCTGAGTGCTCTGGCAGCGCTTCCCGAGGGCTCCCGGGCCGGCGGCTGGCAGGTGCCTCCGGGCAGCGATGGCAGCGGGCTCTGCGGTGCGATCGGGATCGATTAGTTTGGCATAGACAGATGCAGCAGTTTAGAGCAACGGCCGACACTGGCTTTGGGCTGGGGTTTTTCTCCTCTCCGCGGCTGTCGGGCTCTGACCTTCGGGGCACACTTTGGTGCACAGTGCGGGGGGGCAGCGCCGGACCCTCCTCCCAGCGGCGCGGGGCTGGCAGCGGAGCAGCGCTGTCGTCGCAGTCTAGCTGGCAGCAAGCAAGGCAAAAGCAGCGGCTGCTCTAGAAGCGGTCCCAAGCAGCAGCGACGTCAGGAAAGGCACTTCTTAGTACCAACCTGTGGAGAGAGCAGACACGTTAGGGGCGGCGGGCGCCCCGCGAGCCGCGCCCCGCGCAGGGCAGGGCAGTCCCGGCGGCGGGGCCGCGTCCCCGCGCGGGGCCGGCGGCCGCTCCGCCCGCGGCCAATCGCGGCGAGCCTTGCAGCGACACCGCGGGCAGGGAGCCAATGGCGGGGGCCGTCTTATGAAAGGTCGCGCCTGTCAGACGCCGGCCGCGCTGCCCCGAGCGCGCCCGCGGGGGACGCGCGCGCGGCCCGGCGGGGCCGGAGCGGGGCCGGGAGAGGGGACAGGGGACAGAGGACAGGGGACAGGGGACAGCTCCGCCCGGAGCGGGGCCGGGGCCGGCAGAGGGGACAGCTCCGCCCGCCCCCCTCGCAGCGGGTCGGGCCCGGCGCCGCCCGGCGGGGCTGGCCGGGGGACGCGCGCGCGGCCCGGCGGTCCCGGCGTGCGGAACGCGGGGGCGGTGCGGGAACGGGAACGGGAAGGGCCCCGCCCCGCCGGGAGCCCGGCCCGGCCCGGCCGCCGCACGGCCCTCGCGGGACGGTAGAGCCGCGACAGCGCTGACCGCCGCTCGGACACGGACACGGACACCGGCACGGCGCTCCCCCGACACCCCGGGGAAAAGCGACGCCCGCCCGGCCCGGCCCCGGCCCCTCCGGCCCCCGCGGACAGGGCGAGCTGCGGCTCCGCGAGGAACACCGGCCGCCGCGGAAGCCCCGGGCACGCGTGCCCGCCGAGCCGGGGCGGGCGGACGGCGCTCCGCCGAGCCGGGGCGCAGGTTCCAGGCTCTGCCACAGAAGCCTGGTGCCACCTGCAAATACAACTCTAGAATCGTCACCTGCGGCTCCTTCTCCGAGGAGGAGCGCAGAGGACGGAGCAGAGGGGCCCTGGTGGCACGGCCCGGGACGTACCGACGGACAACACCAACAACGGGAATTCTCTTGTCAGCACTGCAACCCCAACAGCATCCTCATGCCTGCCTTTGGGGGAAGGTTGTTCCCATCCACATCTTTCTAGAGACACTGCTTCATCATCTTCCTACTTCCCACCAGCCCCAGAGCAGGTCAGTGCCACAGTCACCATGAACACACCCCGGGAAGCAATGCTGTCTGCATGGATGCAAACCAACGAGAAAAAACTACAGAGTCTTTTTCCAGGGACCAAGTGATCAGAACAACCACAGGGGAAGGAAAGCACACCTAACAGAGCTAATGAGATTACAACAGGCACCGTGGGTTCCTTGCCAGGACACTTGTAATCATGCCACATTTTTAATCCCTGCTAGCAAGAGACAAACAACTTTGCATAATTACTTACAAGCACAAGTTAACAACTGTCTTCATGGTAAACACAGATACTCATTTGCTTCAACCGCCTAAAACTTCCAAGTCAGGGTCATCCTGTGCCACTAGTCACTACTCATCAGTGCTTGGGATACTGAAGGCTCAGATCTTGAAAACTTGTTCCCTAACAAGTGCCCAGGCAAACCAGTTTGGCTCTCCCACCAGTGCCACACTCGCAGCCATGACAGAGTAGCACCAAGAGATCTGAAAGCCCAGAACATGCTGCTCTGCCCAGGGCCACGTGCCAGCGGGTCCATCAGGCCCACAGGACATCCCAGCTGCCCCATGCAGGACTGCCAGCACATCAGAGAGCTTTGGGGAGCCTGAACACATCCCCCAGCCTCCAGTAAAGGTGCACTGCAACTCGTCCTCCACAGGCGAGAGCTGGATCCGCATCCCACCATCGCTCCTGTGCTGCACAAAACAACGACTTCTGACTTTGTGAGAAGTGTTTATTCCCCGTGAGACCCTCAGGACAGGGTGCTACTGCAGGAAGAGCTCTACAACAAAGCTGTGGAACAGCTCTAAGCAGGGTTTTTTCCTGTTCATCACTTTGGTACCCAATCCATACCAAGCATTGATTTTTCCAAACACCAAGAAGAGTTAGAGCAGCAATTGATGTATTTTACACACAGAAGCCAATGCAAGTTAAAGGCCACACTTTCCAAACAAGACATTTAATTTCACTCTCATTACACGAGTAGTCACCCCTAACGAGGAATGAAAGAGAGCATGAAGGCAGCACACAAAATGAGAACAGATGAAAACTAGCTTTTGTGCTCACACCTACTCACAGGAGAAATATTCCCGGTGAAACTCCCCAAACCATGTGGCGTTTGTGGTAAGTTCTCTGTTAGGAGCTGGACAGCCCTTGATTCAGAGGGAACTCCTGCTGAGGTCAGTGACATACCTGTGACTGCACTAAGCCAGGCTGAATTCCACCCTTCCTTCTTCAGGCTGCCAGCCACAAGAAGAAAAGTATTACTCTGAGGAGCTGTAATGCCTCGAAGGTGAATCTTCAGAATGTGAAGAAATACTAAATGTATATTTGTCCACACAGTTACTTGAAGAAAAAGTGTTTTGTCAGAATTTGTTAACTACCTGAAAACAGCCAGAAATGTCAGCTTTAAAAATACTCTTTGAGCAGAAATAAAGACAGACTGTGGAGCAGAGATTTATCTTCAATATCTCCACTAAACAAAGGAAGATGTTAGCATAGAATTATAATTTTTTATCTCCATAAACTATTTCCCCTCACTTTGAAATTCCCTTGTGATATTCCAAGCCACTAAGGAGTCCCCAAGAAGCTTCAGATGTCTGCAAAACCCAGGTGACACATGGGATGTCTCCTCTGGGCTGTCTTTAATAAGCTGAGAAGGACTGCAGCAAATCCAGAGGGAGAACCGTAGGGACAGGCAGGAAAGGACTGAGCTGAACTTTTTATTTTTTATTTCATTAAAACTGATTTAGGGGCAGAGTTTCTAGACCTCACCTAGTAAGCCAGTCAGTACTAAAGGCTTTTCTTAATCCACAGGTAGGTTTTGAAGTTCAACTTCGGAAATTTGGAAGGATTTGCTACTTGTTTTGGGAATGTTGCAATATTGGTTTGGCCAAAGCATGACCTTGACTTTACTGATCATGGGGAATACAAGGAAAATGAAGCTAAAAATGTTGAAAGCAAATTTTAAAAGTGATTCTCAGAAAAAAAGAGAAGAGAGAAATAACACCGAGAAGTCACTCGTTAAGAGGGTAACAGAGATGACTCAGTTGTCTGCTGAGCTGGGTCAATGAAAATGATTAAGAAACAGCCTCACAAATCAATGGAAAGGTTATCTGGAAATGCCCAAGAAAGTAAAACTAACACAGAAGAGAGTCCTATTACTTCCAATTATTGCTATAAAGAAACGTTGTACAGCCAGGTTAATGATACATTTTTCCTCCTCATTACAGTCTTTGACACAAAAATAAGGTGTCTCTCTGCACTGGGAATTGTTCTTAAAGATCCATTGTTTTCACTCTTCCTGTAACTGGGTTTGCTGGATGTCCCTGTTTTCCCTATCTCAATTCACACACGTCCCTCAAAAAAAGGTGTATAAAGCTGGGCAGGCAAAAAGCCCAACACTGAAGGAGAAGATGGCAGGAAAGAATGATATTTTTATGCTCAGAGAAAGTGGAAGCTGAAAACACCAGTCTCAATGACATGAGAACTGTCAGCAAGAACAGATAATTACACAACGTGAATTCATCCTCATGACAATGAATCTAATGAGAAAGGAAATGGAATAAAATCAATATTCTATTTACACTGACGGGGCAGTCCCAAAGCTTGAAATTGCCAAATGGCTGTCTTTTAAATCAAGGAACACAAAATTACTGACTGCCTTATAGTATTTTCAAAACACCTCTGCCAAACTCAAAGTTTACCAATAGCATATCTCAACATAAAATTTGGAAGAGATACAGCAATTACTCCTCAGCACAAGTGAGGGACATAATTACAGTGCTGTCACAAAATTAAGCTGAAACAATGAGCTAATGAACATCTTGGCCACGTAACAGTATAGGATGGGGTAAAGAAAAATACTCTTTAGTAAACTACAGCTGAACAACCCAATTGTCTCGTACTGTAGCTCCACAGGAGCTGCACCCGCTGCTCCCATACGACAGCGTGGAAAAGCTAAAGGACCCCTCTCTGCATTTGGTACTTCATGTCTACCAGGAACAAAAGCAGAGCAGAGGCAGAGCAGAGAGCAGCCAGCTCTGGAGCAGGACTGCCCAGGTACTGTACCCTGACATGGACTGCACAGTTCCCCAGCCCAGCAGACTGGGACTCAGAGCCTGGTAAAACTACAAGCACATGTTAGCTCTGAATTACTGAGTCCCACACTGGATTTGTAAAAAACTGCCAGCACTGCTTCTGTGACCCAGATATTTTGCATGATATACATAGTTCTAGTAGTAGTAGTAGTAGTAGTGTTTTAAAGGTTTTTTCTGTAGTGTTTTAGCTCTGACAGACTCGCCTGGTGAAACCTCCCACTGACTTCAGTGGCTCCTCCGGCACATCCCCATGAGATGTGGTTTTATTCTGAGTCTATTTCACAGTTTCTGAAACTGTTTTAGCAGAACCACCTAACTGTGACATTCCATCTGAATTTAACACACCCAAGGGCGCTCAGTTCATGAAAATGAGCTAAATAATGAAAAAGAGGCCACACATTTGTACACTACGTACCCCAGTCACATGCAGAAATCAGGTATTGCTCCAAGATTTCTGTCCCTAATCAAACCACGAACCAGTTCCCACTGGCAGTGCACTGGCACTGACATACAAATCCCCCAGCCCAATCCTCTCTTACTTTAGATTGCAGTAATGCTATTTTCAAGTCAGAAAGTTACACTGCAAATTCCATAAACCCTCTTTCCTTTAAGGAGCAGATGGTTACGGATTAGCCACTATTGCTGCAATTTTAAAAATCTTAAAGTCAAGAAATATGCCTGTTGATTTCTCTTTTTAATAACCTGGGGCATATATCAGTCTCCTTTACAAAATTTGGGACTTGAGGGACATGCAGAATTCCCAGTCTGACAGCATTAGCTGGAGGTGTATTTATGACCGAGAACAGTGCCTGTCTGGGACAAGGACGTGGCACACGAGCTGTTATTCTGCTCTTGCAACTTCAAGCCAGGGACACAAAACAGGGATGGATTACTCTGCCTTTAACCCACTTGCCATCAAATTTATGTATTACGAAGAATTCACATACCCGTCCCCACCACCGAACTTGCAGATACTGTTTCTGGTAATAAAAACATATCCACAGTGTAATTCCTTTATCATAACATCCGCATAATGTATTGTAGAAATGGGAAGTTCTGTATTACCCTGGCATAGGGCAATTTCAACTATAAAAGAAGTGAAATTTCCCAAGCAAGTCTAAAAAGAAGTTGTTTATCTTTAAAAATAACAGTTATCTAATGATGCAAGTTAAAGGTTTGGGATGTAACAAACTGAACAGAAAAAACCAAAAGCTCTTTTATTAAAATCAGTCTTACATGCTTGTTCTAATTAATAGTCATTTTAAACACGTTGTTTCTATACAAAGACATTTGAGAGGCCCTAACAAAACAACTATGCACTCTTCCAAAAACTACAAGCTATTTATTAATCAGACTCTTGCACATTTTGTTTGATTAACTGCAAATGTACACAAGCCAAGCGAGGCAGGAGAGCAGCGAGATGACCCACGGCAGCAGGGTCAGACCAGGATCAGGCCCCCAACCCCGCCATCCCCACGGGGCAGCACAGACCTGTAAAACCTGCCCTGCTCCCTCCTGCACCCTGCAGCTGTGTGACCCTCACCCTCACTGCCCGGCCTGTTTCAGCGGGAGCGGGTGTCGGGTGTTCTCCTCAAGAACAGCCACGTGGCAAACCCGAGGGTGAGTCCCACAGGAGAGATTCAGAGCTGGGAGGTACCTGTAACAGCAAAGAGGATACTGCACACGGCTGGAAACACTCCCAAAGTGACAGGTGATTTCTAACTGTACATGTGTGTGTTTATATAAAATGTGATTACTGGCATCATCCATGATAACCTCCACCACAGAAAAAAAAATCCATGTCCATGACTCAGCAAGGGAAGCAACTGCTTCCTTCTGCCAGCATATTCTGCTGTGCCAATGATTTCAGGGAGAAGTGACCCAGAGGAGCTCTCACTGGTGAGAGGTGCAGCAGACACCCCCCAGCTTCCTGCAGGCTCAGTGCTTAAAAATCTCCTGTACTGGAAGGGAAAACACACTGCTCAGGTGTTACTGCTCAGGTTCCCACTTTTTACACTCAGATAAATGGGGTTTCACTTCCTAATGCAGCTGCCATGTGGCCTTGGTTGCAAAAGGTGTCTTTTCCTTCCCCAGAAGTGGCTGGATAGAGCAGTGGGGAAAAGGAGTCCTGAGAGACCACTGCAGTGAGCTGATGGAGCAGGGCATACCCAGGGCAATACTGACATCATTATTAATTTATTACTAGGAGCATTTGCTCTAGCCAACAAGCTCATGCCTCACTAACCCATCCCTGCCTGGGGCCCCCCTCCCAAATTCACCCCCAACACCAAACTCCAGATTTCAAAGTTCTTGCCCATTAATATGGCAATTGCTTTGTTAAGAGGATAATTTTGAGTCAGGAGTCTGGATGCAGCCACCACATCCCTGCACACATCAAATTACTTGGTGAGATTAAATCTGAGCCTAATTACCGGGAACGGAACAGGCCATTCATGTCACCTGCTCCGAGCTGGCGTGTCATCCTATCCCTGTGGCAGGGCCCTGCTGGCCCTGTGCTGTCACACAGGCGGTGACACACAGGGGTTGGTAAGGAAGTCCTCGGCACAATTCCGTGGGGGCACCTTCCCACTCGCTGCCTGCTGCAGAACAGGCACTGTGCAGCCAGGCCCAGCAGAGCTGTGGGAATCAGCTGGAGTGCTTCACCTCGCACCTGACTTGAGGGCAACCAAAAAGGGACGTGAGTGCAGCTGAGGAGGAACTTGTTACACCTAGTTCCACTTTCAGCAGCCGTTAGAGCTCAGCACCCGATGGCCTGGGCACCTCAGCTCAGTCATGGTGAGCTGTGGTAACACAGGGACAATCACTTGCTTCCCTCCACGGACCAGAACGTTTCGTGGGAATGGGGAAAGCGGGGTCACTGACACAGTCTGCAGGAGTCTGAAGGAATGCTGTGGCAAGTGGCAAACCAGCACCCTGGCTCTGCAGCAAGGCCAGGCAGCACCCGGGGGACCCACGTCTCCAAGGCCACCCCAGTGTCCCACAGTGGCAGCACTGCCATGCTGGGGACACCCGGAGCGGGTGCCAGCTCACTGCCAGCTCAGTGAGAGCACAGCACTGACCAACTTGGTCACTGACAACATGAACCACAGAGCAAGGACAGGGCTGGACCCACTCCAGTGTCTGCTGAGGGACAGGAGACACACAGGCCACGTTCCCATTCACAGCCGTCTGTTCCTCAGTGAATCTCAGATCCCAGATATTTTCTACTTTTTGATACACTCTGGCCTTACATTTATGTTTATCAATCATATCCTTTCAGGATAAAAACTTGTACAACTTCTCAGAAAATACAACAAATCTATATAATTTCTTTTCATTAGTTACATAAGAATCTAAATCCCAGAGAGTTTTTAACTCTCTCTGCTCTGCCACCATCTGAGGTATCTGAGATCACTGTCATGCAGTAATACAAAAGCAAAATGATTCTTCCATACACAGTAAAACTAATCCAGTTTAGGAGACTGCTTTCTTTGACTTAACAGATATCCATACACAGACGGTGCTCAGCAGCACAGAAACACTTACTGATGTGATTAATTCTGCATCGTGACCAATCTCACCCAAGCTAAATAAATACATGTGTCTTCAGATACTAAGGAAAAGCTCCAAATTAGTCACTGGTATTAAAGAGAAGTAATAAAAATAATAAAAACTGCATGACTATGTTTTATTTTAGGAAAGAAGTGGAAAATGTCTTTGAGACAATTTTTAATCAGTATTTTGCTTTAGTATATTGTTGTTTGTTCATCTTGAATCATTATATAGCCAACAATAACCATGAGAAACACCAACGGCCCCTGTTTGGAACAGGTTTGGCTGCACAAGATCTCAGCCAGGAGAGCTGCCACGACACACGGGGTGGGTTAGGAAGGGACTTCTGAGCTGGACTGGTCGTGTCAAAGACGGCAGTGGGGCCCTGAACACTGAGCCACTGAATTTCTCACATGGGAGACTCCTCTCTATCCTCTACTTGGGTTCTCCTCAGTGTGTCCCGTTTTCCTCTAACATACCTATACAAGCTACCCAAATTGAATACACAGTGAAGGAGTTTTGGGGAAAGCTCAAAAGATTACAGTTTTCATTGTATTTTCTCTCCTCTCTAAAAGGCACTGAAAAACACCAATTATGAAAGTTTAAATCTCTACTCTTACACAAAAAACCATGGAATATTTGGAAAACAGCTTCTGAAAAGGGTTAAGAAAAAGCAGTTTTTAAAAAACAGTTATTAAAGACAAAATGCTTAGAAGTTGTAGAGAACAAAACAAACAAACCCAAAGCATAAATTTTGTCAGTCATGCAGAAAAACAAGTGAAAGAAGTTCAAATTCTTGTATTTCAGTTCCACCATTAGCTGTATTTAATTAGAAGAATCGAACAGAGCCGCGTCTACTTTTCACAACAAACCCCACATCATTAAAGGTTTATTTATGGAATATATTTGCACATAAATACAGAAGCTCAATAAAATGCTGATAAGCAGCAAATAAGATATCTGCCCAGGGACTTCCTTCCCAGCAGCCTGCAAAGCTCCAGCATGGCAGCAAATGCCGGCATTCCCAGAAAAACATTTTTAACTGCTACACACCAAAAAGCTGAAAAACACATAATTACATTATCAGGATCACAGACTCACTACCTTTGATTTTTCACTGCTTGAAAGAAGGCTCAAAGTCCACTGAAGTTGCGCCTACATATGGAGCACAAAAGGATTCCCGTATAAAATTATGGATAAAGAATAATGGACTTCACTGAAAACCAAAGGAGATACAACCCAGGCACTAATAAACTCTTCCAAACACCGGAATAAACATTTCTGTTTGGATTTTATTCCAAGACTCAGAGATTCACAGAATAAAAAATGGAGAGTAACTTCTCCCCAGAAACCCCCGCTGTGTTTATCAGTATGTGCAGCTGACGGGACCTTCCTCCCATGGAAGCCAGATGGCACAGGCAGCACCGAAATAGCCGGCGAGCAGCAGCCCTTGGGAGCGGCGAGGAAGAGGAAGGGCGGGTGGCCCGGCACAGCCGGCCTGCAGCACAGCCGGCCTGCAGCACAGCCGGCCCGGCAGCACCGGCGCCTGCGCGCCCAGACACGCGCTTTCTATGGCCAAGCTAGGCCCGACGCCTGCTGCCTTCAGCTTGGCAACCTGCTTGGAAAACCTGACACATGTGCCTGGAGCAGCGTGCTCCGGAGCCTGCACGCTCCTGCACGGTGCCCGGGGAGCGCCGGCTCCACAGGCTCCGGACCTCGGGCACATCTAGACCCAAATAACGCAGCAAACTCCACGTGCTCCTGCAGCACTTCACTTACATTCACAGGCAAAGCTGATCTCCCCGAGTGTCGTGTCACTGCAGCACAGATAATGTCACTGCAATGCCACAGCTCCAGTGGCCTCAGGAGCGCTCCTGTCCGGCACATCCCACGGGGGGCTCAGTCCATCCCCACCCAGTGCAACAGGGGAGCCTGGGGTTACCCACAACCCAGAGAAGAGCACCAAGGGCCTTGCAGGGCTGTGCTGGGCAGCTCTGATCTCTCTCCCTTTTTTAGAAGGAAAAAATTCCCATTAACTGCTCTGGAAGCAGGATTGGGCCCAGAGCCCAAAAATGCCCTGGGTTCCCAAGTCCTTACTCACTGCTCACATTGGACTCGCTCGCACCAGAGCCAGCAGCACAGCAGGAATGTGTGGAGCTGCCGCAGGAGGATCTGGGAGCCCAGGGCCCGGCACTGCTCTCTGCTCCTCCAGCCTGTGCCCGAGCTCAGCCAGGGCTCCGTACGTGCTGCATTAAATACCAGCCATGCAGGGTACAAACGTGGCCTTCGCTCCTGGGCCATCCCGAGGGGGAATGCAGATGCCATCAGCCTGCAGGCTCTGCAGACCTGAGTCCACAGCCACCCCAGTCAGGACATGCTACTTAAAACGCTTTCAACATTTCACTTTTCTCTGCAAATAATACCTGCTCCAAGTTCAAGTCCAAGGCATTTTTTGCCTTGCCAGATGATCTGCGACCGTCTCATGACTTATTACATTGTTATCGCCGCTAAGCTGAGCAAACAGGGCTGCTAAGTCTATTAATCTTCTGGAACACGAAGGCTGAAACCGTAGAAACAAAACATCTCACTACAAGATACATAAAATGTGCTATAAGGAGATAAGGGGGGAATTCAGTGCACGCTCTGGTAAGTTTTTTCTGTGCCACTGCAAGCGAGGCTGACGCACTTCTGCAAGAGCTGACTGGGGATGTAACGCTACCGACAAGTTACATAAGGGAAAAGAAATTCCTTTTACAAGAGCAGCCTGCCCCGGGGGCAGCCAGCGAGATATGCTTCCCTCAGGAGAACCTGGGCACTCTGCAGACGGTGGAACTGCCACCTCTGCGTTCACAGAAGGACTGGTACAACGAGTCCGACCCAGACAGATTAACCGCGCCGCTGGGCGGGAGCTCACTGCCCAAACGCCAAGGGGCTGGACATATTTTAACTCATCTAGTACTTATTGCTTTCTGTTGTGCTGAAATTCACCCCACTCTGCCACCCATATTTATGCATATTTATGTCCCAAAATAGTTTTCCGGGAAAATAAATATTTGGCCTATTTGCCCAAAGCAAAGGTCCCACGAGCACACAGGAGTCACCCCTGTTACAGCAGTGCTCGGGTCAGAGCAGCTCCAGGAGGCAGTGAGTGGGGCTGAGGAAGGACAGACCCACCCGGGGGCTGAGCTGGCCTGTGCCCTGGGCTGGGCTAATGCTGGTCATGCACTTGGCTTAGAGAGAGAGCAGAACTTACTGCTGCTTCTGAATGCACAGATCAGGGTAAACCAACATTTGTCACTGGCTTTATTCTTAGAGCAGAGCACTAAGATATTCCCACACCCCCTGCACAGACTGCTGAAGGGAGAGTGGGCTCCAGCACCCTGACAGGAACCACACCTCACTGTGCAGTGACATATGCAAAGCCTTCACCTCTCACCTCTGCAAATTAACTTGGTATTTTCTTATCTTGGGATGTACTGAAGTTTCATCACAACTGTGACACGGTTTTAATGGTCCCTTGTCTTTCCTTGCTAATTGACACTAATGGAATGACAATTGTAAATATTCATGACAGAATGGTTCCAAGTGTAACTGAGGGCAGCAATCAAACACACTCACATGTTTATCCTTTTGGTAAATAACCAAGGGGCAGGAGGAAGGAAATATTGTTTACTTTGCTGCCTTACTTGGGAAACTAAGTTTACAGTATATAATTGTAAATAAAACAAAATTAAAAAAAAAATAATCATAGGCAACTGCTCTAATCCTTAAGGCACACAAACAGAGACCACCACTCATGCAGGGGAAGGAAAGCCCTGGAGCCTCTGCCCTGCACAGGACTGGGCACAGCAGGGCAGATTGAAGCGTAGGAGTCCCCAGGGAAGCAATCCAAGCCTGTCAGATCCTCCTCTCCCCCCTCCTTCTGGACAGGAGTAGTAGCAGGAATTTGTTGATAAATACTCATAGTTGCAGAAGTCATCCTTGGCATGGACATAAATAATAAAAATATGACAACAAAAGGGAACAGAACATTTTCTGCAGTTTCACCTTAGCAAGCTGGTCTTTGCTAACAGCAGAATCACCTTACAGCATTCCCATTGAAAATGTGCATTAAGGCAAGGATTATCCACTGCTTCCTGAGTGGGAATCATCCCGTTTGGGCATCCAGAGGTGCTAAGGCTCATCCCCCTAATTACAGGCATCCCTGTGTCAGTACCATCTCCCCATGGAAGGTGAAGCAGCAGAATAAAACAAGTACCTAAAGGAAATAAAAACAGAGTGGGAAGCCTATGCTTTAATCTGAACTGGCCATGAGATCTCCATCTCCACCACACGTGTAAGAACTTTCCTGTGGCCACAGAACCCCTCCTGGCCAGCGAGGCCAAACCCACACGGCTGCCATGGTGTGTCTGCTCGGGCAGCCAAGCCCTGTCCGCTGCCTCAGCTACTTGCTGGGATCCATCACCACCTCCTGTACCTCACGGTTGTATTCCAGGGTTCCAACACCCACAGGCTCAAGGTCAGGGAAGTCACACAGCGCCTGATGCAGGGATGCAGCACAACAGAGCTGGGACATCGCACCAAGGCCACAGAATGGGGCATTTACCTGCCCTCCACAGACCCCTCAGACACAGACCGCAGTGAGTGCATTACAGGTTCTCCTCAGTAGGATCTTCCCTGATGATGAAATTTTGGAAGGCAGCATTCCTGGTACTCCCAAGACACACAAACTGGACAAGAACCAGAAACCTCCAGGCTTTAAAAGAAAGCAACTGCAGCACCTGCTACTTTCAAATGCTCATCCATGAGTGGTATTTGTCACAGAAGTGTGTAAAAATGTTAGTTTATTCAATCCTTGGCTTCACTATAGGAAGCAGAGTATAGATAACTCAGTGATTATTACCTAATAATACCAGAAAATGATGAACAGCACCTGAGACTTAGTAAAGCAACAAAGTAGTGCAATTCAGGAGGTGGAGCAGTGCAGGAAAAAATCAACCTTGCTCCAAAACTGAAAAGGAATGTCTAGATTTCAGGCTTGAAGCAACTTCATTCACACATTTATTTCTGATTATACTGTTGAACATCCCAAAGCAAAATGAACCAAGAGCATTTCCAGTCTATAGTAACATCAGCCAAAACCCTGGAATTTTTCATGTGCCCCCCCAGCACACCACAGAGGGCCGTGTGCCCCTCACGGAGCCTCCCCCACACCCCCGGCCTCTGCACACTGGCCACAGCAAGGCAGCCAAAGAACAACTGCCTGGCCTGACTGCCAACAGAAAACCCTTTCAGTAAAGACTGTTCCCAATTATGATTACTCCCACTATTAGATAATAATATACCAGAGAAATTCTAAATTAAAATTCTCCACTTCCACTAATTAAACTGCTTCATTGATACTCCTACAGACAGACACTATCCATTGCCTTGCTAATCCACCCGATCTAAATCTCTAACACCTCCTGCCCCAAGGGTGGAGATTGTTGGGCACCTGCCCAGGAGGGACCAGGCTGGAGGCAACTGTGGGATACATCCAAACTGGCCATTTCCCATGTTTACAGCACAGCTTTCAGCCCAAAAAACATGGAGCTCGTGCTTGTCTGGCATGTAGCACATCTCTGCTTCCCAACACTCCTGAGACAGCAAGCACAGAGGAGGATTTGGTGGGAAAATGAACAGAATTCACAAAGGCAGGCTGTTCCCAGCACGGGGAAGGCTGGCACTGGGCAGGGGAGGGATGGAAACCGTGCACATACCCTCGGCTGCAGCCTGGGGGTTCACAGGGCAGCCTTGGCACCGCTGCTGACTGAAGTGATTACAGAGATTGCTCACATAATGCCCCAATTTCATCCACTGATTCAAGTGCCCCACAGTACCACAAAGCATCCCTGGACCTGGCCCTTTGCTGCCATTCAGAAGAAATTTAATCCAATGATGGCTTTAAGGAAACGAGACAATAAACACACCCTGGCACTTTCACTCTCATATATCAGACCAAGAATTCTGCCCCTGTATACCTTTCCTCAGTAGCCTGAGTAAATAACAACTGCACTATCCCGAACTTTTACAGGTCACACAAACCAGGCAGACTCCACAATTACCTTTAATTCAGACATACAACATACAGAGCAATAAGTTTTCCAAATTTTCTCAGGTCTGGAGACTGTGAAACTTGAACTGTTCAGTCATCACCACTGCTTTTCCATTTAAACAGTCTTTTACTAAACAGCCTTTAACTAAGCCTGGAGCAGTTTTCCAGCTCAGCAGCCCTGAGCTTTTAAATCCAGGCCTTTAAACCCAGGGCAGTCCAATTCCATTTTACAGTGTTCCAGACTACACCTGATCCAGCATGAGCTGGGGACAGCAGAGAGACACAGGCCTCACAAAATTTCAATCCCAAAAGCACATGGTGCAACCCTCGAGCTCAGCTTCCACATCCAGCACTCCTGTCACCACTGCAGTGAGCCGGGGGTGGAGGCAAGCCTTTCATTTCTTCCTCTTTTAGCTACTTTACATTGTCATAATACTGTTTTATGCCCCCAGGCCTGCCCAGGGTCAGTGCCACACAGAGCCAGCTTGGCAGGAGCCTGCAATCCATCCTCAGGCTCTCACCCCAAACTTCCCCAGCAGCAACAAGTGACATCGGTTAATTATTCATCATGCAAATCATTTCCTTGTCACTTTGGAATGTGTTGTCGTTTCATTAGATCTCTTTTTCCGTCATGCTAAAGACACCATAACCCAGCTAGTTATTCCCCGTTACTATTCATTACTCCCATTCCTCTCTCCCTTGTTACAACCCTTCCCTAAACCTGCTCTCCCGCGGTTCCCAATCTCTGTCACCCGTCTCCTGCTGCTGTGCTTTGGGGCATATATTCCCCGCCTCAAAAAATCACCAATAGAAATCGCTTCTTTCTAAAAAAAACAATCACATATTTTTCCAAGACAACCATTTTACACAGACAACATCCCTGCGTTTTTCTCTTCCACTATACCAACGTCTTAACAAACCGCCTTGCTCTCAGCTGCAAAACAAAGTTCTGAATTCAAGAACTTCCCGCAGAGGAAAGCAAACCGCAGTGTCCCCGACACGGCCGGGCCGTGCGGGGAGCGCACGGGGCGATGCCCGGGAGCTGCGCCCGCCCCGCGCCGCTCGGTCCCGCCTGCCGGAGACACCGCGGGGTCGGGCGGGTCGGGCGGGTCGGGGCGGCCCCGGCCCCGGCCGAGCCC
>JAWWLV010000011.1:490487-534976 GCA_035041135.1 Platyrinchus mystaceus | reverse complement strand
CTGCAGCAGAAGGGCTGTCTGGCTCCTGCTCGGCCCTGCCAGCCACTCCCCACTCGGAGCAGGAGGGCTGGTTCCTGCAGGGCACAGAGCTGCCTCTCAGGAGCTGGTGCCTGCACTGCCCGAGCTCCAGGGTGTGCTGGAGGTGCAACACTCGGGTAAAGCAGCCTGGAACTGCTGCCGGGAGACTCTGCAGCCTGAGCCAGTGTGGCCGTGGACAGGATTTCCTGTCATGTCTTTCTGCTCCTCCACCAGTGTCCCCCTCCACTCCTGCCTTGCATCAGAGCACTGGTGGGTTCACCATCCCACCCTACAGGATATTACAGAAGTTAAGGGAACTTCCATGATCCTCTGCCTGTCTTGTGGCACATACCAGCCAGCCCTGGCCTGGCACAGCCCCAGCCCAGCCACAGCACCAAAGTGACAGAAGCAATGTCTGCATGGTCTCTGTCTGCATGGCTTCCTCACCAGGGCCACTGCAAGAACTGCCCTGTGGTGAAGAAAACAAACCTCGAGTCCTCCTTTCAAACACAAATAGCAAAATCAATTGCAGTGTGCCTTCCCTGTGGTGTCAGACACTCAGCTGGGAAGTCTTCACGCTCTGATGAATGAGTAAAACTGCTCATTAATTACCGATCACAGACAAACTTGTTGGCACACTTTTGCTCAGGTCATAGTTTGCTGTGTTGGTTCTGCATCGAGCTGAAGTGTCAGTCCCAGCCTGTGCAGGGCAAGTCGTGGTGGTGGAACACATGACAACAATCTGTCTGGCTTTTTTCCTTTTTAATTGTTTTTACTCCTGAAGAGTTGTCCAAAGCCTCAGGTCTCTCTTAGGCTGCAGTTATTAAAATAATGAGATCCTTGGGAAAGGCTTTCCCCTCTCTCTCTCAGCCCAAATGCCCTCTCACATCCCCCTGGGCCGTCCCCACTGCCTGTCAACTCAGCAGCCCCGGGCTGGAGCCGCAGCCCGTGCTGTCACAGCCTGCTGGCTGCGGAGATGCCGCAGCTCAGGCAGGGAGAGCAGAGCAGGGACATGGAGCAAAAGGCTCCCCCTCCCTGCGACTGTGACCCCGGAGAGGACCCCCGGAGAGGACTGTGCCTGTGTCTGCCATCCCAAGGGTGGGTGTCTGCACCGGGGCTCGGGCCACTGGCAGCAGCAAGGCCAGTGCCAGTGAAGGGGGTTCTGTTCTGGATGTATCAGTAGCTTTAATACTTCCTCCTTAAAGGTGGCAGTGTCTGACTGATCACCCAACTCTGTGTTTTTCATTATTTTTCCAAATTTTGGTCATATCTTTGTCTCTGTTTTGAAAAATGATGACTGTAAAAGTTTTCAGGGGCAGCAGCATTTCATTTTGTTTGCAAAGATTGAGGAGCCTTTGGTTAACCTGTAAAAAATTATCTGAATCAGAGGAAACGTGGGAAACATATGGACAATCTCTCCTCTCCCTCATTAGGAGATAAAGTGTCCTTGCTCCTTATTTTCATCCCAGTGTTGGAGATAACATCTTTGCCTTTCTGCTAGATATCAAGTCAAACAGATCCAGATTGGAAAAAAGTCTCTTTGCTGATATGGGAACCAGGAACAGGATCCTCACGTTTTTATATTAAACCCCAGTGTGATTTGTAATAACAAACTGGGGTTGCAAAAGACCCTTTTGTCCCTTCCTGTGTTGTTTAGGCACCTTTTCTATTCTCTGTGAGGGACTGTGTAACAGGAGCAAACCTGTGCTGTGGGCACACTGGCCCACCTGGTGCTGGGTGAGTGCTGAGTGGGAACATCTCAGCATCCCTGAGCTCCATCCCATACAGGATTGTTTAGGCTGGAAAAGACCAAACAGAAAGGAGGAGGGGGCTGGCTCAAAGAAGTAAAACACGTAATTCCCAAAACGGAAAGCTGCATGTAAATGCAAAGTGCACCAGGTAAAACAACTGATACTTATTTGCTTATTTTTTGGATTTTTTCCCCTTCAGAAGGTAGATGCCAAACAATTGATGCTATGAAAGGCTCTTCCTGTTGTATTCTTTGTTTTTCTTTGTTTTTTTACTAAGTGTATCCAGGCATAAAAGATATTTTTAAGAAGTTCACAGATTTTCAGGCCTAGGACTTTAATTTTCTTTTTCAGTCCTCCCTGTTCTCCATCCCAGTGCCCAGCAAAGAGCCAGCAGAGCTCTGCTCCTTCCCTGCCTTTCACAGCCTCCCTGGGCTTCCAGAAAGGAATGCCACATTCCTGCCCGCACCAACACAGCCAAATTAAATATTAACTCCTGGAAATGGTGCTCATTTCCCTCACACACCGGCAGGGTGAGGCTCCCCACGCTCTGGAGCTCCGCGGTGCCTGCGATGCTGACGGCAGCGGCAGAGGAAGGAGTTCCCCTCCCGGAGCAGGACTGCAGGGGGGTGCTGGACCCACATCTCCTGCCACCCACAGCACACAGGCATCAGATCCAACCCTCCTGTACAACCAGAACCTCAGGCACTAGGATTTCATCTCCAAATCTATTATTTCAAATCTGAGCTGCCCAGCTGTGGGGTCTGTGAGGGGCACTGCCCATAGTGACAGCGGCATCAAATAGTTCACAGCCACATTTGGAAACGAAGGAATTCTTCATGGAAAGGCCATAGCCAACTACTTATTAGTTACTCTCAACATTTAACTCAAAGCACAGCTGCTGCTGTGTGAACAGGAGCCAGAAACGCTGCTCTGGGTGAAAGCCCTGGAGTTTTGGTGTTTTATCAAAGTATTCCCTTCGCTTCCAGAGGGTTTGTGTATCTGATCCAGAGCAGCCATGTCTCAAAGAATTCTGCTGCAGAACTGCCAAGGGGCACAAGAGGAAGCAGAAGGCGAGTCTGCCTTCACACAGAACACAGCAATTCCAGGCATGGAATTGTTTATAAAGGATCACGCTCTAAAGGACAACGATCATTTTTGTCTGACATTTGTTACAGCAGCATCAGCTGATCAACGTGGTCTGGCAGAGCAGTACAAGCTGGAGTCACTGCTGTAATGCTGAGAGCTGTTAATGTTGCTGGCTGGCTTCAGCACTGGGAGTGCCAGAGCAGCTCCAAAATAATGCACAGCCTCCCCTGTATGGTGAAATAATGCACAGCCTTCCCTACAGTCCCACACTGTACAACACAGTCACACTGCCAGCACTGCCACAGATGGGCAGGCAGGGACAGGGAGCAGCAGTTCCCTCCTGCCAGTGAGGGACATTGCATTTCAAGGTCTGATTTAATTTTGATGTGACCACAGAGGGTTGTTGCAGCTTGGCTTACACGTACACTGCAATATTAAAGTATAAGGAGCGGGGCAGATGTGACTTTCTGTGCCCTCCATATTTTTAGCCAAATGACAGGAATGCTATTTTTTCCCCATTTTTTAGAGAGCTCTGGCCCCAGCAGTGCCCAGCTCCAGCCTGAACAGCATCCTGGCGGTTTTGCACACCAGTGTTAGGTGTTAGTGTCACAGTCCTGCAGTGAATCCATGCCACTCCCCTCTTGGAGCACCAGCCTTGTGTGCCAAGAGGGAAAGGCTGTTCCAGTCCTTCTAGGGCGGCTGTGGGCCCGGCCCCGGTGGGAGGGGGCAGTGCCAGGGCTGAGCCCTGACGGAGCCAGGACATGCAGGGGCAGTGGGAGCATGGCAGGAAGAGGTTTGGGGGCAAATCTGCCAGAACACTGAAAAGCCTCTCCGGCAGCAACCAGAGATGCTGTGCCATAAATCCTCCTGCTGACAGCCGAGTGCAGCCAGTGAACACCCTGCCCCAGTGTCGCCGGCTGATCGGCCCTGCAGTGGGGTCAGGGGGCAGGGACCCTCTGGGTGTCCCATCACTGGTCCCAGCCAGCTGTGTGGGCACAGCCCTCCCTGCCCCTCGTGCTGTTTCCAACAGCAAAGTGCAATCCTTGCAGTGCCAAAGGCGTTGGAAGCCTAGTGTGAAGGCACAGCCATGAACACTCAAACCAAAGCCATCCCTGTGAGCACAGTCTGGGGGTTGTTCCTGGGAACGGGCTGGGAGGGGCAGCAGGACCTGCCTTGGCTGCTGCCACCAGGGCCCTTGACATCAGGCTGGTGACACAGCTCAGGGTGATGGGAAGAGCCTGGCAAGGAGCTTTTACCACATTTCAGCTCCTGCACGTTTCCCCCAAATCCAGGGGAGGATGTTGGAATGTGCTCGAGGAAACAGGGCTGCAGGCACGTTCTGGGACAGGACTGAGCAATCATCCTGCCAGAGCAGGAGGGAAGCTCGGGGGGTCTGGGGGTGGTGGGGCAGGAGAGGCTCAGGTGGTGTGGGACAGCTGAGACCCTTCAGGTCCCTGCCTGGGAGAGGGCATCACTTTTTTATCACTTTATTGAAGTGATGCCTAAAGTTTTCCTCCAGCCTTGCAAATTGGAACACTCAAACCAATATATCCTTCAGTCTCTTCAGCAAACCACAGTCCTCAATTTCTTTAGAAGATGCTGCTAATTCCCATGGGTCTAGTTGAGACCTACTTTCATCTACTATGAGACATCCTTCAAATAAGCATTTTTATAGCACATATTTTCCCATCCTGAGGAATTAACCAACACAGACGAAGTACTGGGGAGGGGGGCATTGGGTTCACAACATGAGAGGCCACATTACTTCATTAGAACAACTTCTCTGGTCAACAGCCCCCTCCAGATGCACCAACCCCATCCTGTCTTGCACAAAGTAAAAGTTATCAGATTAAAAAAAGGGGAAGACAACAAAAGTATTGGTTCTGTCTTGCTCTCACCAAGACCATGCCAAAAAAGGACAATTTCAGAGGTTTTTTTGTAGTCCCAAACAGCTGACAGACCCCCCCAGGTAACCAAAGTGCAGTGACAAGCACAAACCCAGGGGACAGACAGGGGACAGACAGGACACACCACCCACTTCACCCTGACACAAACCGAGTTCCACGATCTGCTTTTCTACAACACAACTGTTCATAGAAACACCCATCCTGCTCATCCAGACCCCTGGCTGTATTCCAGGGGAGCACAGCCCTTCCACACCCTGCCATGCCATTGAGAGAAGAGCAGAGCAGCGCTCGCCCAGCACAGACCAGTTGGAGCGATGGGCATACTGGGACATAGGGCAATATCCCCAGAGCCAGGGTTAATGATCAGCTCATTCCACAAACAGCAGCTGGGGTCTCTAACTCAATATTTAAAGTTGTTCTCTTTATAGTTTAGTAATGACAATAGCTGCATGTCTTAAAAATCAGATTGCAGGGAACTGATTATTAGGTCATATTTTAATTGGAGGTTTTTTTAGGGAAGAGGCACTGTCCTTTGTTTTTGAAATGGATGTAAGGAAAAACATGAAAGATATTATACAGGACAGAAAAATAAATAAGAAGTGGCACATCCAGACAGTGAGTGCATTAAACAGATTTATAGGCTGCCTGTTCCAGGCATGAAGCAGAAACCTTCTTTAAAATAAGATTTAAACAGCCCAAGGAATCAAAATTAAGCCTGTCATGCTAAAAAATACCGTTGGAGAAACTTATGTTCGATGATATTAGTACAACAGAATCACTGCAATGACAGGCAGCAGCTTTCAGGAAAAAAAGCTGATTTCTCTGATATAATTCAAAAGAGGAATAAAGTAGCTAAGAGGAAGCATTTAAGTCTGATTATTTTTATCTTTGTCTTGTGCAGCAGCAGCAATACTGGGTTTTACACAGAGCAGTCTGAAAAGCATTTTAGGAGGTGAGCAGGTTTGTTCTTCCTCACATAGGCAGCAGAGCCTGAAAAGCTGCTTTCATAAATATAACAAAAGTCACACCAAACCCCTTGGAACCTCGTGTCACAGTGAGCAGAGGAACTGTTAATGAGAACAGGATAATTGTAACTAAACATTAATCCTCTCTATTTATTTTGGTACAAGGTCAATTCTGATGTTATTTCTTCCCTTGCCAAGTTGTAGCAAACACTCAGCCCAAAGGTGTTGCAGGCAGGAGAAAACAAAGGCTGAATTAACCTCTGATGGGAACAGGAAAAGTCATTTCAGGCTCCTTTGAGGACACTACTGAAATGCCTTCAGGAATGAGCAGAGATCAAAGCAGAGGAGAGAGGATCTGCCCAGGAACTCCAGCTCCATGCTCCAGATGAGGATGGACGGGCACTGGTCCTGGGGGAGGGCAGGGACAGGGGCTGGCACTTGGGGCTCACAGCACCCATGCTGAAATACAACCCAACCCTGAATCCAAAGGGATTTTATGGAAATCAAGCCATCTAAAGCATCTTGTGACACTTCTCTATGTGAAGCAAAACAAGCAGCACGAAGCACCACCATTCATAGTGACTGTCCTGAAATGCAGAGCAACTAATTGAAAAGAAATAAGATAAAAATACTGAAAAGCAAATAGGAACTGAAAATAAATTGCTCCCAAGTCAGGAAAAGGTTATTTACCTGTGACAGAACTATACACACAAATCTCAGACAAGCCAGCATTGCTTAGGGCAGTTGATATCTAAACCATTCCTGGCAGAAATATTGGGTTGAAGTACAGAGAAAACAGAATTTCCCCATACACCATAAAGAAAAACAATGTTAGGATAATAAAGTACTTTCTCTTCACTCAAAAATACATTGCTAAATATAAAATTAGTAAATGAACCTCATATCCAAAGTTTTTAAATTCGTGCCTCTGTAGAAATGTGCTCTAGCAGGACCATGTTTGTTTTCCCTGGCTGCTGCTCGCCCTGGAGAGCCCCCAGCCATTGTGCTCCTGCAGGAGGAGGATTTCCGCTAGTAAACCTGCCAGGGAAACACAACCAGGCATCCCAGGAGCCGGATTGCAGGGGGGAGAATGGCAAACCCCTCAAGTGCCAGGAGCTGTTCAATAACAAAGGAGACGTGAGCAGCCCAAGGTCCGTTAGGTAAAGCCACAATCATTTTAAGACTCTCCAAGGGCTGATCAGGGGAAAGGAGACATGGGGACTGTTTGTTCAAAGGAAAGAAGAGGAAGTCCAAATGATTTTTAAAGCTACCATTCCAAGGATGGAGAGAGCACGTTGGAATAATTCCCACATCCTGAGCCATTTCCCCGACCAGCCGAGGACAGAGGTGCCAGGTATCCCTGCAGAGCCCTCGTGTGCAGCTCCTGGCTGATGCCTTGGCTTACATCTGCTCTTTGAACTTCCACTCACAGGGGATATTTCTGGGTATTTTCACTTGTAACCCAGTTCTGTGGATTAGGTTTTTGCACGTTGCCCCTCATTTGCTACATCCACAGAAGCCACAGGCCCTGTGTGCCAACCCTGCTTCCATGTGCCACATTTCACAACACTCCTGCTTGTGTCACAGAGACCCTCAGCATGGACCAGTTCCCCCTCACACTGCTGCACAAACACCAAACACACATTTCCGCTGCCAGATAAGCCAAACTGGGTCACTTTGTTTCTCTGCAGTAACTCCTGATTCCATCTGACTGTCCCACCACAGCCCAACACCCACACAGTGCTCACACGAGCTCTGTCTCCAGCAAATAATCTAAACAGGTTTCCCAAGAAATGCCACGTTCAGCAGTAATTTCTTCTGCTGTAATTTATTTAGTTAGAAAAAAGACATCTGAGCACTGTCAGCTCGTTCCTACCTGTTCAGTTGGGCCCTCCCTCATGCCCCTGTGGCACAGCACTGTGGGTGCTCCCAGCACAGCACTGGGATCCTTGGGCAGGTAAGGAAACAGTACCACCCCTCAGGGCCTCACACTCTCTCTGATGGAGCTCCTGGGGCAGGTGGAATCCATCCCCTCCTCTGGCTCATCAGCACTGCCAGCTGCCCCAGCCCCTCACCCGGGCACTGGGACATTCCTCCACGCCTGCCCAGCACAGCATCACCTGGCTGGGCAGGTCAACAGCTCCCTCGGGGTGTTTGGAAAGCTGGGATGTGCCAGGTTCAGTCCTCCCTTTTCCCATCAGAAAGAAATAATCAAGCCAACAACAGGTTGGCTGTCTCTGTTCCTGAACAGCACTCACCAAACAGAGCAGGTCTCTGGGAAAGAGAGAGAATTCCTAAGACTAAGCCTTGGAGCAGCTGAGAGCACACAATTTATTTCAGAAGTCATCAGGCAAGCTGTTGGATTGCTTTATTTATCAAATCACTCAATTATTTCAGCTGGAAGGTTATTCATTAGACCTTTCATCCTGTGATTTTTATGTGACTATGTCAGGAAGTGAGGCAAGAGCACAGGAACGGACAAAGCAGCAGTTAAATGTTCCACTTCACTTATGCAGGTCAATAGCACAGTAAGACACGGAAAATTGAAAGGAAGATGAGTCTAACAGGCACCTTACCCTGCAATCAGTCACCTGCAATGCCCTGCCCTCAGCTGTTCATCAGCTCAGGTCAGACCCTGATGCTGCTGATTCAAAAGCTGTGCTGAACAAACATGTAAAAGTGTACTTGTTGCAGTGTGTGGTGCTGCACACCTCAGGTGCTGCCCATGGACCTTGGGGGCTGCTCGGGTGACAACACTTCACCAGCCAAAGGCGAGGGCTGGGCTGGCACAGAGACTCCCCAGAGTGTAAAGTTCCTCCCAGGCTCCAGGAAGATTATTTAGCTTAAATATTTTTAGGAAGTAGAAACCAAATTGAAACCAAGCAGAAGTTAGCTGAATGAATGTCTCCATTGCTGCCAACATCAGCAGTCAAACTCTGAATTGCCACGTGCCACTGACACTCCGGTGGGACTCAGAGGGTGCCAGCTCACTCCAGATGTGCAGGGCTAGACAGGCACAGCGCTGAACCCACGGCCCCTGCAGCCCCCTGTGGGCAGTCCTGCTCTGCTGGAGAGATCTCAGAAATGGTTTTTAAGATAATGCAGAGCAGGAGCTGCTGTGGCACAGAGCACTGAGGAGAGCTGGGGGCAACAGCAGGGCTCTGTCCCCAGAGCAGCGGGGCAAGAGGTGATGGGAACAAAGGCAAATCCTGGAAATACCCTCTAAATGTCAGGAAAAACCCTGTAGGACATGTTACACATTCTGAGCTGCAGACAAGCTGAGGTTTTCCCGGGTTTGGAATGAATAAAAAAGCAGCCCCATGTGTTTTCCAGTGGGTGTGGCACTCATTGCCATTCCCCTCCAAAGGCAGGTTCCCACAGCTCCATCCCCTCCAACCAGGCATCTGCTGGAGAACATACCTCCCTCTCAGACTGCCTTGTCAGAATCCTAAAGCAGTGGCTGAAAGTAGCCCCGTGTTTCCTGGGAAAGTGGCTGCTGGGCCGGGCAGAGACGAGGGCGGCCCCTCGCCCTCCCCACGGCTCATCCCAGGAACAGCTATTTTTAGATCACTTACTGCCACTAAAACATACTTGGACTGTTTTCAGGCTGACTCACAGCTGAATTCCTGTTCTGGAGGCATTTCCAGTCCCCACCCAAAATAAGGGAAGACAAAACAAAATGAAACCAAAAAAATCCTGGCTGGACCCGAACCAAAGCACGTGTCCAGCTGTGCTGATGCCCATGTCCAGAGTCCAAGTGTGGCTCTGCCCAGGGGGAGACCTGCACCCACAGCCCATCACCCAGACCCACACCTGCACCCACTTCAGACCTGCTTAGCCCACCTCAGGTGAACCAGATTGTGTTTTGGGGCTTTCTTAATTCAAATTCTTTTGTGCACTACTCAGCAATAGAACAATTAAGCAGAGAGGAGCATGCATGTGGAACTTAATACAGAGATTTTAATTCTATTTGATCACATTTTTAATTGCAAGACCAGCAACACCACAGTAAACTGTGTAATGACCAGAAATTTCACCCATAAGTTTGGGGAAACGGAGGTTGTGGAGACTTTAGAGACTGCCACTAAATCAAAGGTACAAACCAGGGCTGTCTCAGAAGGGGGGAGAGATCAGAGGCCAGCAGGTCTCTGGAGCTCCCCAGCTAAAGAGAAGGTGCTGTGATGTGACCCATGCAGGTGCTGATGTGACCCATGCAGCATCACCAGTGATCAAATGCTGCGAGCTCTGTTCAGCAGTGCTGGGCTCCCAGGGGCACAGGCACCAGTTCTGACTTTGCACCTTTTTGATGATGGATCTTTGGTATATATTGACAGAAGGAGCATATATTTGGAGATGGTTACCTGTGGGTGCCCAGCCGACAGGGAACAGCTGTGTGGGTAAATGCCATGCTGGCGTGTACACAGGCACGTATCCCTAGTGACTCAGTCCCTTAGGAGGAGCAGATGACCCCACTCACCTCTGTGGACACAGCAGAACAACTAATTGAGCATATTAATCCCCAAGAACTGTCACTACAAATTGCTTACGAAGAGAAATCACCTCCTGGCCATCGATACCCAGGCATGGGATGCCACGTGCCGTATAGACACATCTCTGGAGAGGCCAGTGGCAGCCAGTGTGCCCGTGGCTCCAGCCCCTGCCTCAGGGCTTGTACAGCAGAGCAGGACCCAGGCAAGGCCAGGGCAGTGACACCTGGATGCCTTTGGGTGGGCAGTTCCTCCTCTTCCAGCAAACCCAGCCTTGAGCAGGACGTCTAAACTGGCAAAGCAACTTGAGCTTCTGCACGGCTGTTTCTGTGCTAAAAGAATCAAAAGCAAAACTGTGAGTTCCTTCTGGATTCCTGCCAAGAGCCCAGAGCCACCCCCCTGGCGGGTACAGCACTGCTGCTGGGAACCAACCCTGCTTTGGAAACGCTCTGATGGGACCGTGCCAAGGCACAGGACCCTGTGGCATGGACCAAGGCAGATGGAGAGGCTTTGGGGACACTCCAGAGATCAGCAAATAAAGTGAAACAACACAAAGGAGACTTTTTTTTCTATTTTTTTAAGCAGGATGCAGGGTTTATTATCTGGGGCTGGTATCTCTGGCACAGTGAAGCACGTTGAAGATGATGGACACATCAGAGAGAGCTGAACCCGGGGTGACCTGGATGGGACCCAGCGGGTGTCCCGTTTCCCGGGCTGGGGAGCAGCGAGTCCCCAGGCAGGGCTTGGGGCTCCTCAGTTCCTGCAGGAATGCAGGCAGGGAAGGGAGCTGCTTACACCCTGCCCCTGCTCCCTCCGGGCTGCTCCTTCTCCAGCCCAAACTCCCACAGGGTCATTATTCCATCAATCTCTTCCCCCTTTCCATCTGAACATGGGACAGTTCATTGGAGAGTAAATTGTGCTCCTGATTGATCCCCCAGGGATGTCAGGCAGGGACTGGCTCATTATTAGCTCCTGGTTCGTTAGCAGAACTGCTAATGAAGTTTGAACTCTAAGGTCCAAATTCTGACAGCTACATTAAAGTTAGGTAGCTCCATGCTCTGGTAGGTGACTGGCAGAATGCCCATGTGAGCTTGCCTGGCTGTCCTGCTGAGTACTAAAACACATTTGTTTTAGCCCATCCAAGGTCCAGTCCAGCATCACAATATGGCTCACAAAGCAGTTATTTGAGAGCAGTGTGTTTTTCCCTCCAAGAGCTGACTTGATGGTCTTTTGTTTACAATATTGATGTGCTGGGGGGTATCTCACTGAGAGCAGGGTCCTCCTGTACCGCTGGGAGCGAGCATCTCTCCTGGTTTGCTGCAGGCAGTTCAGCAGGAGGTCTCCTGTGCAATAAGGTAACAGGTGCATTTACAGGAACACAATCAGCTCACACTCATTCTATAGCATAAAGTTATCTAAAAAAATGGCACATGACTGAATGTTCTCCCTCAGAGAGTTTCCTCCCTGCCGTCTCCCACTACAGGGGCTTCTCCTTCCTCACTCACTTCCTGGTGATTGTCAGCCTGCGCAAGAGCTGCCTTGTTTTGGCCATCAGCATCTCTCTGAAGTGGTCACCCATGAGGAAATAGAAAACAGGATTAATGGCACTATTTAGAAAGGCAAAGGGTCTCGTGATGACATAAATGGTGCTGATGATGCCCTGCGTGCACTCAGGGACGTTCAAGGCCGGTATTCGGGAAGCGAGTCGGACGTTGCGCATGATGTGGTAGGGAGTGAAGAGCAGGGAGAAGATCACCATGGTGAGGATCACAAGGGTGAGAGGCTTCTCGAGGGTCAGGGGAGAACTGAGCTGCTCACTCCTGTTTTTAAGAAAACAAACCATCTTCACGTAGAAGCAGCACATGATCAAGAGAGGGATGAGGAACCCAAAGACAGTCAGGAACACGCTATAGATGAGGTTTTTTGCGGGGTCTCCAGAGCTCGCATAATCAAGACACTTGTAATTATTGGCAGGTGTTAGAGGCTCCAGGAAATGCACCAGCGGCAGCAGCTCCAGGATCACCCCTATCCATATGGCAACAGACACCAGAACAGCCGTTCTCCTCTTCTGAAGGACGTGGTCCCTGAAGGGGTGTTTTATGAGCATGTACCGGTCAACACTGACGGCGGTGAGGAAGAGGATGCTGCTGTACAGGTTGGCGTGCAGCAGGAATCTGTTGCTATGGCACAGGATGTCCTCCTTTGCCCACTGATCTCGGGAGTAGCTGTTCACCAGTATAGGCAGAGTACACAGAAATAACAAATCTGATAGGGATAAATTGAACAGGTAGATGTTGCCGCTTTTCCATTTTTTCAGGCAGAAGATATAGCCAAACACCACAATGGTGTTTCCAATGAAGCCTAAAATGAACTCAAGGGTATACATGGTGGAGAGATAATACTTTTCTAGGACTCTATTTGTCAGCAAGCAGCCACTGGTCTCATTCACAGCCTGGAAAGTTAAAAGGAAAAAGAAAATAAACCACACCAAAGATGAGTAAAAGAACATTTACATGTTAATATTTTTCTGTAATTGGTGAATACATCCTCCAGTTTCATTCCAGCCTTCATGGGTTACTTGACCTGAAAGAATGTCTCTCACACATGGAATTTGCACTTTCAGCCACTGACCAGAGTTATGGAGCAAGATGAAAACTTGCCTGAGCAAAGACCTGTGTGAGGAGTTTGAAGTAAGAGCAGCACCTGAAGGCACCTGCCACAATGTGCCAGCTGCTGCTCAGCCAAAGCCACAGCAGTGCCAGCAGCCAGGAAAGTGAATTGGCCTGTCAGTGCCCTGTCAGAGCCCTTGCTGGAAGTTCATCTCTCCCCGTTACCCAACGCCGGTCCCATGAGTCCTCACTCATCACCGAAGCAGAAGTTCGCTGTCAAGGCTTATGAAGGATGAGTTCATTAGCAGCAGTGCAGACACACTGACAACACCACTCAGAATTCATTAGGAAGCCAGGAGAGATGTGTTTATTAAATTAACAGAACCATTAATCGTGTGCTTTGCACAGTTTTGCTAATAACTGGGTACCAGAAGAGCACAGAGGACGGGGCGTCTCTCCTGTGCACCCTGCCAAAGCTTTCTAGGAAGCTGCACCATGCATGAGCTTGCCTGAGGACAAATTTAACTTGCTTTCTTTCTAAAGGTTAGTTGAAAAAATCCTTTCAGGACAGGGAAGGAAATAGAGCAGGATCTCAAGTGCTCTCCCTGCTTCCTCCTCAGCAAAGCCCTCACTGCAGGGAGCTGCAGGACACAGGCAGCTTTTGGTGAGAGCTGAAAGTAAAGTGTCAGCAAACAATTAGAAAGCAGGGAAAACAAAATGCTAGAAACCGGGATATAGATCAAAACTGAACTCAAGCTAAGGTTAAGCATTTTCAAAGGTGTTCTGGTGTCCACAACCTGTTCACAGGTCTCTGCCCTCAAAGCACCATATTTCATTTTAAGGTAGATCATGAGGCAGAACAAGGCACAACATACCCAAAACTTAATAAAGTTACCTCCAGCAAGTCTCTATACTTGCTCTGTGCCCCACGGGGGACAGAAATGCTAGAGTGCTCACTCTGCTCATCACCTCAGCTGCAGCACCTACCAAGCCCTGTCTGCTCGGCTCTTGAGGAGAAACTCAACACGTCAGTGAGGTTTTAAATCTGGAAAGCACAGCACGGACATTAGCACTCTAAATACCAATAACAATTTACAAGTTCCTGTATTGACAGATACATTGATTTAGGCAGTGTATCAATCTAAGTAGCCTTAGAAAAAGGCTGATTGATCAATTTTAAGGTAAGCAGGTAAAGCAGTTAAAGGTTCTCTCAGAAACGGGCTCCCCAGCCCCAGCCGCCTTACCATCCCCAGGGCTGTGGGTGCTGCCTCCCGGCCGGGCTCCACGCTCCAGGGATGCAGCGGCGCTGCCGTCCCGCCGAGTGCGAGCAGGATTCAATCATTAACGAGGCAAGGCGGAGGAGGATCTGTTCGGCTGAGCAGCACATGGAGCTGTGGGAGGGTGGGGCTGCCCACTGTGCGCCAAGGGAGCTGCAAACAGCACTCGAACTGCAACCGGGATCCGTTCGGGAACTGCCCGCGGCGGAAGGAGGCGTGCGGGGGGAGAGGGCACTGCTGCCCACCCCATGCCCTGCGAGATGCCCGGGGCTGCAGGAGGGCACAGCTGGTGGCTTGTTCCCTGCTCACACGCAGTCACCCTCAGCCCTGGAGCAGCCTCTCCTCCTGCACCCAGAGACCGACACAGCAGCTGCCGCAGCTCAGCGGCTTTCCACAGTCCGCAAACCAATTAAACAATACATTTAATTATATTGCAGCAGAGCACTAAAGAAGAGCAGTTAGTTTTCATACAGTAACACCTCACCACTCCAAAGCTCGCTGCCTCATGCAGCATTGCGATGTAGAAATTATTGGCAAAGATGAAAATATAATAAATACTGCTAATGCGGAATGACCCAGCTCCACGGTGATTGATGATCCTGAACCATCTCATTCCAACCCCTACCACAGGCAGGGACACCTCCTACTAAACCAGGTTGCTCCAAGCCCTATCCAACCTAGCCTTGAACACCTCCAGGGATGGGGAAGCCACAGCTTCTCTACCTTTCCCCCCCCCCCCCTTATTGTGATGTATTTCACTGTTAGCAAACAGTAACCCAATTAAGAGATATAAAAAGCTGTTGTAGCTTTTCTATGCAGATGAGACCAATAGATCAACTCATATTTAAGCATTACAGAAGCTGTTTTAAAATTTCAACACTGATTTAAAGCTGGTTTAAAATTCTAATTAAAAAAGCCAACACTGGCTTCTCATTTACCAGCTTTTAAATATATTGTCCATTCAGGCAATTGCTGTTGCACTGAAGGATAAAGTGGGACTGAATAAATGGAGCGTTTCTTCCTTCCCACTGCAGTAACACCTCAGAGAACTGGTGAGGGAGCAAGAAATGCTCCTTAATGTCCTTTCAGTAGGTTTACTTTTGTCCCAGCTTTACAGCTCCGTGACTGTTGCATTGGTTCATGGTGTTTCTGAGCACAGCTTTCTAACCCTTGTTATTTTGAGGCTCTCCCAGCCACCCGAGCTGGCACTTGTAATTCCATTGCCCTCAGACAGCCCCATCCCCAAGGAACACCCGCTCTGGGGGTCTCAGCAGAGCCTCTGTGGTTGCCAGAGCGGTCGGTGCCCGGTGCTCCCTCCCTGGTGCCATGGGCCATGCCAGCAGCTCCGGCTGCTCCTCCTGGCACAGCAGGCTGCAAATGTCCTCTGCTGGGAAGGGTTCAGCCAGGGCTGCAGCCAACCTCAGCATGAGGAACCAGAACACAACCCGACAGCTCAATGGGGTAACTTGTAACGGCAGCATTGGGGCCCCTCTGCGAGCCCTGAACGGGAACAACGGCTGGGCTGAGCACACCATTGGGAGTTCCCTGCATTTCCCAACAGGCAACAACCCAACCAGCACTCCAAAAACACTGCAGACCAAAACTATTGTCAAGTTCTGTTTCTAGGGGGGATCGTTGGTTTGTTTGTTTGTTTTTAAACCAGTGTAGTACTTCAGCAAAAAGTTAAGAGCTCTAAGGAAACGGATAACGATGAAGCCCTGACTGCTGCAGATGCTTTGAGGATGATTTATTTCCTCCTTCACTCACTTATGGGCATGAACTTCATTCTCTTCGTACACCTCCCCCTGCACCAGTCCAATCAATCATGAGTCCATATCTAGGTGCTGATGCTTAAAAGACATTTACTTCTGGTTCCAAGAGAGTCCTATAAAAACACGGAGCAGGAGGTTGGCAATTTTTGGCTGGCATTGTTGTTTAGAACATAAATTTTCCTTCAGCCTTACAGAGGGAGCAGCATGGGCAGGGAGGGTTCCCCAGGTTTGCTCCAGCTGGGCTGGCACAGGCAGGTCCAGGACTCCCAAAGGGAGGCAAAGCCAACTTACCCAAGCCAGTGTGGGTGACAGCAGTGCAGCCTGCTGAGGGATCTGGTGTGGGCAAGTCTCCTCCAACACAGACATCTTCTCTGAACAGTCTCTCAAGCAAGGCTTTGTCTGCCATATACATGGAAACCCCAATTGGGTTCGTCCCACCAGCATTTACATCCCAGAAATGCCCATCCCAGGCAATATTCTCGTGGACACAGCCCTAACACTGTATAGAAAGTCAGATCAAAGGTGTTAATTAGCAAAACCCCAAAGGCCAACTTCCTCAGGAATACTAAGTTGCTGTTAATTATTTTCAAGTTTAGGAGAAATAGAGCTCCAGTGGAGATTCCTGCTGCCAGCAGGCAGGAGCCCAGTCCATGGATGAGCGCGGGATGTGCTGGCAGTGCTGCAGAGAGACCCAAGAAATACCTTCCAAACATGCTGGGAGTGAGCACATGAGCACGAGCACATCCAAAGGGTGTGCACAGCCCCACCCCAACATTACCAGTAACAGCAGAAATAAAACATCTCCCAGACTTTGCCTTGGGCTGTCTGCAACAGCCACCCTTTGGCTTCAGCACACCTGCTATTGCTTCCTGATAAATGGGACCCTCGAGTGACAAAGCACATTGCATTGTAATCAAAGACTACTTTAATTTTTATATTCAGCTTAAAAAAGACGAAAAGCACAGCAATCATCCCATACACATTCCATCTGAACAGGCTGCACACATTCAGGAAAAATAACGCAGAATTATTGAAGATTCAGTATCTCTTATGCAAAAGAAAAGCAGGATAGATGAAGTACATGGTCATGGTTTGATTAGCTTAAACTAACAGCCAACCCCTGTATTAATGCTTCAAAATTTTTATATTTAGCACACAGAACATTTACACGGAGGTTATTTGTTCCACACAGAAAGCTGAACTCTTTTTCAAACCTGTAAAGCTACTAAGCTAATTTTACTTTTAAAAAATCATATGTAAAAACTGCTAAACAATTTTAAGGACAATTAGAACACATAGTACATGACTTATCAGGTAAGTAGAGCATGGACCATGCAGCAGTGCTATTGTAAGGCTGGGACCTTCACAGCTTCCCTTTTCCTGATGAAAATCCAGTGCTGCTTTGTTGCAGTATTTCCTGCTAGTTCAAGGATTAAAGAAAGTAAGACAGGTGCTTTTTAAAAAAAATTTTAACAACCCCCCCAAAACCCCAAAGCACTTGCACAATTTTTCAGCCATCCCAAGTGCTTCCCTTGAGCCTTGCTTGGTGGGGACAGCAGCCCCAGCCCAGCCACTGCCTGCCAAGGGTGGGTCCCACCAGCTGCCTGGCACCTGGTCCTGGTGCCCCCGTTCATCCCATCGCCTCCAGCAGCAGCAGGGCCTTGCTGGCACATCCCATGGGAAACAGGAGCCATGAGGGACAGGGAGAAAGCAGCCACCGAGTGCCTCCTGTGTGCCCACAGTGACCTGGCCCACTGGCACATGCCTGTGGTATGAAGATGTTGTGATAGGAGGAAAGAAGCAGCAAGGGAGACAAGACACCAAGTCCCAGAAGCTGCAGGGCCAGGAGGGAAAACCCAGGGCAGTCCCGGCAGTCTGGGGGTTTAAGGCTCAGACAGCACTGGAGGAATGCTCAGATTAGAATCAGACTGATTTCCTGCCAGAGAAGATGAGAAGCGCTCCGGTCCCAGCACTGCAGAGCATCTTGGCCATTGCAGTCACAGAACACTGGCACAGCTCCTGCGCCCGCAGTCACACGTGGCAGGCGTGAGGCGGCTCAGAGGTTCTCGTCCAACCACTCCATGTAGCTGTGGAACAGCCGGTGCCCCACGGCCAGGTCGAACGGCCACAAGATGAACATGAGTGCCCCGTGGAAGGCGTCCTGGGCGTGCTGGTGGGTGACCCTCACGCCCAGGGCGCGGAGCCGCTGCGCGTACATGGCGCCGTCGTCCCGCAGCACGTCGTGCTCGCAGGTCAGGATGTAGGTGCGGGGCAGGCGGCGCAGCCGGGCATCGCTGCCCAGCAGCGGGGCCGCCCGCGGGTCCAGGAACCCGGGGTACCGGCGCGCCAGCTCCGCGCTGCCCAGCGTGGGCCCCGTGTACTCGTGGCCCTTCCTCATCCCCGCGGGCAGCAGCCGGCTCCAGTTCACAAACTGCAGCAAGTGGCCGGACTCGGCGGGGACGTGCCTGTTGGAGGCCATCGCCTCCCTGAGAGCCGGGTCTGACGTGAAATACTCGCTCCAGAACCTGACCATGAGCGACCTCGGCAAGAGGGGCTTGTGGCTGTTGTCTCGGTAGGACGGCAGATCCAGGTCCAGGGCCTGCAGAGCAGGGTAGAGCAAAACCTGGGCTTTGAGCTTGGTTTTGACTTCAGAGTCCTCCAACAGCTGTAGAAGAAACCAGAAATAATTACAAAGAGTCAGTGAAAGTGCTGGTTCTCCCACACTAACGGAAGATCTGAAGTAAGGAAACAAGACACGCATTTCACAACATGAGCAGAATAAGATCAATAAAACCAGGATAGAGTGAAGAAATTCTGAATCCATAGGCAGGTCACCTAAAACAGTGTGCTGGGCTAAAAATTCTCAGACATCAAATACAATTTAATTTTATTTCTTACGGTGAAGGATAATATTTGGGAAATACTCTTTTGGAGGCTTTAATGTTTTTGGAAGTAGTAAGAAACGTTTTTTTCTGTAACTGCAGAAATTTTCTATTCTTATATCATGAAAATTTCACATTTCTGAATCTCCTTTAATAATTTCCCCCAATTTGGAGCTTATCCACCTGGTTGGTTTTTAGCCCTGAGGTGTTACAACTCAGGCAACTGCAATTCTGTGCATTTTAGAGATGTGACAAATAAAATGTGATGAATTGAACACTGACATTTCTTATATGTCATTCTTTTCCCCTCTTCACTAATAAATTTTTCATTTTCTCCCTCACCTTCTGCCTTCAGCATCCACAGCAAATTCACCAGTGTTCCCAGCGAGATTCATTACAATCCAAACAACTTCTCAAGAGAGCAACAACATCATATTGGCTTTATTTAATAATCCTGAGAAACACAAAAGGCACTGAACTGTGTGATCAGACACTGGAACACTTAGTGATGGTTTTTTTGTTTGGTTGGGGTTTTTTGCCCTGCTATTTACATCTTTATGAGTCAAATTGTTAACATTCCCTTTTCAAACACCGTACCTAAACCAGTCAATATGTGCTCAAGGTTAGCGTGATGTATGCCCCAGTTAGAGGGCAGAGAGGCTATTGTAGGGTATAAAGGTCTGGATGACACCAAAGCTCCTCTGGTGCCGTCAGAGGCTCAGGCACACTCGCTCGCCTGGTCCCCCAGAGCCCCGTGCCAGCCCCGCAGGCTGTGGGACATCCTGGCGTGCACAGACCACGAGAGCTGCACGTGCTTTGAGCTGAGCTGTCTGTTAGTGGTCACGAAATGACAAAAATAACTATTCCGAGCTTGCAAACCGGGCTTTAGCTGTACCTGCTGTGCCACGGCCGCAGCCAGGTTGCCCCCCGCGCTGTCCCCTGCGACACAGACTCGCGCAGGATCCACCCCGTACCGGGACAGGACACTGCTCTGCAGGAAGAACTTGGTCACTGCGTACACATCCTCAAACGGGACCGGGAAACGGTGCTCAGGGGCCAACCTGTAGCTGGTGGAGGCAAGAGAAATGCATTAGTCCCTGCTACTAACAAAGAGAAGGGCTCGCTGATGTCTGCCTGAGCTGGGTGATGTTAATTATTTCTGTGCCCAGAGAAGTGGGAACAGTCTATTCAGAGGACCCAGTATTGTAGTACCCACCCACCTTCATAAAGCCAAAATAGCCACCGACCACAATTCACCACGACCACCCTGATGGCCTCTGCTCACAAATGCTTATGGCCAGCAGGAAGACACATGATCAAAGACAGATATCGCAAAATTATATTAACTGAAATGGATTAATTTATTCCAAACCCTCAACCCATCTGGAAGGAGAATCTCTCTTACTTGACTGACACCACGACAGCATTTAGCTCGTTTGAAACCCGCCGTGACATATGATCGTAGGATTTCATGCCTGAAAGGAAACGAGTCACTCAGAATACACCCCAGTCCTTGTGAGAAGGGACACACACACAGCCTAATGCTCCTCTTGGCAGAAGCTTTCAGGTGACTGTCCCAAACCTCCACCTGCTTTGACTTTTGACACACCAGTTCCCTGACCCTCCGCTGTGGTAAGTCCCATAAAACAAAAGGCAGCGCTTGACACGGGCCGTGGAGATCTTCCACACAGGCCCCTGGCCCAATGGAAAAGTGCTTACCTGCGTCTCCCAAGCACCACCCCCCGCCATGGAAGTAGACCATGGCTCTTCTCAGCCCGTCAGGTGCTCTCCTGGGCAGGTACAGGAGGACAGGGACGTTGTTGAACTCGGTGTTTGTCACAGTGACGTTTTCATCAGATGTGACTCCGACTGTCTCGACAAATGTGATCAGCCTCATGGCCTTCATGTAGTGCATCAGCCCCAGCAGATCAAGAGCTGCGGACTAAAGACAAGGGAAAACAGCGCTTTCAGTGCAGCCTCCGTTACTCTCAGATTAAATTTCCATGAAGACATTGGATGCTCTGTGCAAGCCTGTAAAGTTGCTGTATAAGTCACTAGGACAGCAGTGTATCCCTCTGATGGGAGCCTGGCATGAAACGAGCACATGGTGACAGTCGCTCACACCGCGTCACCTGCTGCCCAAGGGCAGAGCCCAGCGCTGGCACCGGGGCTGCTGGTTTGTACCTGCACTCGGACTCATGCTCAGTGTTTTTGTGGGTCACCTCCACAGTGCAGAGACCAGGTCAGTGACCCACCAGCACAGGGATCGTGCCACAGAGAGCCACCAACAGCCCCCCACGGATCCTGTGCCTGCCACTGGCACCAGCATGGTGTGGGGATGGAACTGCACAGAGTGGGGTCACACTGCACAGAGCCACCCATGGCCACGGCACCCCGGCTCCTCCACCACTGCCCCTGGTGACAGGACACGACCCGCTTCCCACCCCACTCTCCTCCCTGCCTCACACATCACAATAGAAACAGTTGAGTAACAAAACCAAGTTCTTACACGTTATCTGAAGGTGCAAACAGATGAAACTTGAAGCAGGTTTGAGTTTAAAAAGAAATAAAACGGCCAAGCCTGGTGCAGAATCTGCTGGAAATTTGGCTTCCAGGAGATGCTTTATTCTCCTCAGGAAGAATGTGAAACCTCCACACTGTAACGGATCACCTGCTGACAGGTGTAAGCTCTGCTATTCACACTTTGATGGTGTGAGTCATACAGCCTGATCCTGCTTGGTTTGCTTGCTGTATTTGTTTTCCAAGAGCACAGAGCTCAGAACTTACTTACAGTACCTGACAGCGATTGTCACCGCATTTTACGAGTCACCTCTCCCTGAAAGCTTGGAGCAGGTGATGCCAGGAGGATCCCTGCCAATCCCAGTGAGTTGGAACTGGGATGGAGATGAGTGGGCAGTCCCTGGCACACCACAAAGGGAAACACAGGTCCTTGCCTTCAGCTCCATGAAAACAAACACACATGTGCCAGAACTGCAGTTTTAGCCACAACATTTACATAGTTTATGTAAATATTTCTCAACTGTTGCCTTTTCCCCCAGGATTAGTGTCTTGAAAAAACAAATATATCTGTCAGAGTGAGTCCTGCTGTGACTCCACTGAGCCTGTGAAACCCCCATGGTGAAAGGAATTCCCTGAGCCCCAGCACTGAGGATTTTCAGCACTCGCACAGCTGTGTTTTCCACAACTGGACAATTTGCATTGTGGAAAACCACCAAACTGCTGCCTGTGGTTTCCAGGCCATTATCCTATGGAAATGAAAGGAAATCATGCTCTCATATGAAAATCCTCATTGTCCCAGTGTGAGATTACGGAGTGTCACAGGTTAACAGGAAAATCAACCACTTTGGGGTTTGGGATCCTCATGCATTTTCCACAGTCACTCCTCCCTCTTTCATAGAGGAGCAGGGCAGAAAGGACAAAACTCCCAAATATATGGAGGAGGAGGAGGGGAGCCTGGCTGTGCCTGTGCAGGTGGAGCACCCACATGACTTTCAGCAGCTCAGTTATCCCAAGGGGTGACGGTCCAGATGGGGCCCTTCTGCAGACCCACCATAAGTGACCACGAGTCACTGCCCTGTAATCCGTTGACCATTCAGGATATATTTAGGACAATTTAGAGCCACCTCAAATCTAATTTGCAGCAGTGCAGCTCCAGGGAGGCTGTGGCCATCTCCATCCAAGACCCTCGGGGTTCAAGTTCCACAGGAGATCAGAGCAGTTACAAAATGCCTGCCCACAACAGCACTGTGGGGAACAGGCTCAGGCTTCACAGGCAGCTGGACAGCAGCACCACAAACACCAGCTCCATGACCCAGTGACAACACACAGTGCTGCTCCTGCCAGCAGCACTGCCGTGCCAAGGGCGACAGTCTGACCGAGCCAGTGGGCCCAGGGGTGCCCAGGCAGTGATCTCCCTGGGCACAGACCTTCCTTGCAGGCCCCCTCCAGCAGGAGATTTGGGAGAGGAAGCAGCCAGGCAGCACATCAACAGTGCAGACTACAGATTCTTTCTCACCTCTTTAAATCTCCCATCACCTCAACCACAAAAATCAAAAAAAAGAGCAGCCAAGAGTCCATGATACACACCAAAAAAGCCCTCATCCCTCTCCCCTGCTGGCTGGACAGCCCTAACAAGGTCTTCCCTGCCAACAAGGGCTGCCTCACAGAGATGGCTCTGGACATCAGCAGTGGCTTTTAGATACAGTCCAGAGTGATGTTTAGGAGACATCCCAAAAAGCTGTGCACCCTTGTCTCCACCAGAAGATCATAAACATGGTGTCTCTCAAGGACTTCTGAGAATCACACCCACTATGTTGTAACTGAAATGACACAAAAGGCAAAACCCACACTTGTGCCCTTTGGTGCCAACAGCCCAGGTGCTGGTGGCTGCAGCAGCACAGCCTTCCAGCAGCATTCCCCCAGCAAACCTGGCAGCTTCTCCCCTGGCTCCTTAGACCCCTCTTTTAGCCGATTTTACTGTGCAAGAGGAAAAACAGCCTCAAAACGTTTATAGCCACCCAGGAAGATCTTTGCAACATTCAGCCCTCTTCCTCCCCCCAAACCTTCATCTTTGACCTTGTTTTTATGTTTCAGTCACGCCTCTGCAGCCACGTTGTAGAGCAAGGACAGCCTCGGTTCAAACCAGCTCCCAGTTACTGCACCTCAGAGGTGGGAGCTCCAGCACCACTATTTACACGGGATGTGCAGCTTCACAGACCACTTACACGTGTTGGAAGGGTCTGTAACATGCCTGAAGTGAAGCAGAAGCCAGGGATGTCGTGCATATTAAAATAGCACAGAGGGACACCCGGACCATGCTGTCAGTAAGCACTGGCCTGGAGCTGCAGCCAGGGTGTAACAGCACCGCCTGTCCGGGCTGCGACACAGCTCTGCACTCCTGAGCCACAGACCATTTATAGGTAGGCCAGAGCACAGTGGTATTAGAAGTTTTATTTTTATATATGGTTTGGTCTCTACATGCTCTAGCACTATCATCCCTATAATTAGCTTTATGTAGTTTTCAGGCTCGTTCTGTCAGTAGATTTCCATGAAACCAAAAAAATCGATGGTATTTAGGAGCAGCTCCAAGTTTCCCTCCCCTGACACCCAACACTGCCAAGGGAGCTCAGTACACAGGGTTTGAGAAACAGAACGATTCAAGCAGTAGGGCTTCAGCAGCACAGGACTGTAAAGCAAAAGAAACTCATCTGTGCTTGTCAGTCTATGGTCACATCCAGCATCATACTCCAGTTACTCTGAATGGCCTTTTCTCAAGATTACACAATTAAATCTTTTCTATTCTTAGATCTGTCATAGTTTCAGTAAGTTTAATGCTTAGTTTCATCCATTATGGTAGTATACTTCCCTCAGTGTACTACCATACACATGTAACACCTGCAGTATGGCACATATGTATTGCCATGTCTCCACAAGCCCCAGAGGCACAAGAACCACCCCCCGGCTCCAGAGCTCTCCCCACACAGCCCTGCACCCACTCACCAGGCTCCCCACGGCCCTGAAGGGGGCCAGGATGAGCATCAATGTCCAGGGCTCCGCCAGCTCCTCGGGCACTGGGGAGTAGATGCAGTAGGCGAGCAGGGCTGTGAGGAGGCAGAGGCAGAGCAGCTTGGCCCCCATCTCTGCAGGCACCGCTCTCGGACGGGGAAGAGCAGCTCTCACTGACTCTGAGCAGCCACAAGTCAGCACAGGGCAAAGTTAATCCCATGTTTTGTTTGGGTCCTGGCCAGGAGGTGATTTCTCCTCGGATCACATGGGGCAGAGGTTACTCCACTGTGTGGCTCCCAAGAAAACAAGTTTCCCCAGCAAGGCATGCAGCTACTGAGAGTGACTGAGCTGGCATGCCAAGCCTGGACTAAACACTGAGGCTGCACACCTGGCTCCCCGTCCCTGCTCTTAGCAGCAGCAGCAGCCCCAGGGCTCTGGAGGGGAGAGGTGTTGAGAAATGAGGAGCAGGACGTGGCTGTGAGCTGCACACGGTGACACCCAGATGAAAACATATGTGTTGGACATTCAGGAACCACTCTGCAGGGCAGCAGCTCAACCAGAGCCCAGCTCACAGGGATGCCTGGTGGGATCAGCCCATGGCAGCACCTGACCCACTGCCACTCCTCAGGCAGTAACCAGCACCTCTGGCCCTGGCAAAGGCACCTTTGCCTCGCACAGCACGGCAACCCCTTGTGCAATAGGAGGGTTGGCAGACAAGACAGGGCAGGGCTTCTGGCTAATATTTGACAGATCAGATTTCATTGCCATTATTTGCAGGATTAAGAGGTTTTTATGCATCTTCCAGAGGGCACCACTTCTGCAGAGGGTGGACAGGTAGGGGTCAATTCAAACAGGTAATAATTTCACCAAGGAAACACCACAACTGCAGGCACACACACAAGGAGGGGTGAACAGAACAGCTGCAGCAGCAGAAACCCTGCTTTAGAGATAAGTGAGGTTTTTACCTTTTCAGTTTAAAATTTGAGTTATTTCTTTTGCTGAAGTTCTACCAACAGTGAAGCACCACATCCCTGTGCTCTCACACTGAGCAGCCTGTGGGGCTGGAGTATCCTTTGAGGGAGCAGAGCATGAAACATCACAGAAGGCTCAAGATGAACTATGTGCCACCAGCCCAAAATGCAGAGGAGGAGCAGACCTTAGTCAAACTGTCAGACATTTGCTTTAAGTTCTGGGTACCTCCAAACTATTAAAGTGTTTTTAAACTCCATCTGTGCTCTCCTCCTCAGTCAGGACAAGACACCCTGTGCTCCCTCCTCAGTCCTTCTGCAGCACAACAGCTGGTTAAAGCACAGTGTTCTTGACCCACTCCAGCAAAACAAAGGGAGAACACAGCTCTGTGGTCACTTCATGTGCCCTGCAGGTCAGCACCACGTGCTGGGGAGAGGGACAGCTGAGCCCAGCCTGACACAGGTGCCTGGGTCCAAACAGCACAGACTTGTGCACACGCAGGGCTGGACACAGACCTGCAAACCCATCTCCTCTTTTGTACAGCTCTGATCTTGCCTCGGGGGCTGTGAGGTAAAACACAGGTGAAGGAACCGGATTTCACAGCTTGGCGGTGGGGAATGGAGGACAAACCCTCTCCTGCCCTGCCCCTCACCAGGAGTGGCAGGAGCTCCCAGGACAGCTGCTCTCTGTGACCACTGCTCACTGCTCTGGCATGGGAAAACAGGATGGGGGAAGACATGGCCAGACCTGGAACCACCACAAAACTGGTGCTTTATTTTGTTACACTGAAAGAAGTTTCCCTCTCTCCTTCCATGCTGGTCTCCAGCTGGAAACACAGCTGTGCAGTGGCAGCCCGGGCTCTGCTCTGTCCCTGCCCTGAGGTCACCTTCAGCTTAGGCAGGAGCTCACAGTGCTGAGCTTCAGAGATCAACGTCTCATCTCCTGGCAGACCCACCCCTCTGCCCTCCAGTGAACCACCCCAGCAGCCTTCCCTAACCCACAGCACTCGCAGGTAAAGGAAATCATAAACTAAACTCACCAAGGGAACCCTAAAGCATCAGATGTAATATGGGAATGCCCTTATGCCAATTTTATTAGAGCCCTTTCAAAGGGACCAGCTAGGACAGCACAAGACCCCTCTCAGACAAGGGATGGGGAGTCATATGAAACATGTGATCATTAAACTCCAGCTTAATCCCATGCAGTGATTACCCTTCGTGTCACACCCAACACCAGCCTCCACACTGCCAAAACTCTCCAGAGCCAGCACCAGCACCCACCACTGCTGGTTTGCTGCATATCACCTACTCTCCCACTACCCTGAACTTTCTGAAGCAAACACTTGGTTTAGTCTTTTTCCTCTTTATTTAATTTCATTAAATAGGGTTGAACAGGGCTTGGAGCAACCTGATCTAGTAGAAGTTGTCCCTGCCCAAAGTAGGGGGTTGGAATGAAATAACCTCTAACAGCCCCTCCAGCCCAAACCATTCTGTGATTACATGATGATGAACCCCCATTTTTCTGCTCTTCCTACACACACCATCCCAGGAGCCATGCAGCATGCCCTCCCTGCCAACTTCTGCATTTCCATGTATTCCAAGCTACTGGCGTTTCAGAAATAAATTAACGCAAAGTTAAGCAGACTAAAGCCAAGGTTAAAACTGCAATGGGAAGAAGAGCAGCCAGGCTGCCACCCTGCCCAGAGCCAGCACCCCCTGATCCATGTGCTCCATGGCAGGACAGCCAGAGCTGGCATTGCCTGTCACCACATATTGCTCAGCCGTGGAGAGACTGGAAGGCACTTGCTCAGGCACTGACCTGTCACCTGAATAAGTCAGCCCAGCTAAAAATACCTGTTGCAACATCAGATTGAGTTTTCAAGCTGTGGTTTGGAAAGGAGAAATATGTGAGCTTATAACCTTACACCTAGGCTGTAACACTAACCTGGGTTTATAACTTACATCGGTCTGTGACAGCAATCCCCCTCCAGCTCCCTTACCCCTCTATTGCAGTTCCACTCACTGTGCTCTCACAGCATTACAAGCCCTTGCTCTGTCACAGAACCGTTCAGGTTGGAAAAGCCCCCGGACCATCAAGTCCAACCATTCCCCAGCACTGCCAAGGCCACCAATAACCCACACCCCACAGCTCCACATCTGTTAAATCCCCCCGGGGATGGGGGTTCCAGCTCTGCTCTGGGCAGCTGTGCCAGGGCTGGGCAACCCGTCCAAGGAATAATTATTTCCCAATGCCCAGTCTGAACCTGCCCTGAGTTCAGGTGTCCTGCACTGCCCCGTGAGCTGGGCACCTCGCTGGTGTGGCAGTGGCCGGACCGAGGGGTGCTCCTGGCAGTGCCTGCACCCCCGGGCTGCCAGGGCGGCCTCACTGTGCAATGGGCACGATTTCATCCCAAATCAGTATTTTCGGAAATGAAGGAAGAAGCCACAGGGAGGCAGTGCAGCCCTGCAGACGGTTTCCATTCCACCAAACCAGGGTACCCGAGGGCCCTCAGAACCCCGTAAGGAACAGGAACACCAGTTCTGTCCGTCCTTCCCTCCAGGGAGGACAGGAACAGGCTGTGACCGTGACTTGGAGAGTCAAGAACAGAGGAAAGGCTGCAGCACAGCACTGCTGCCAGTGAAGGTTGTCCACATTTGCCTTTGGTCAATCAAGTTACAACCTTGTAGTAAAAAGCAAAAATTACTTATGCTGCCCTTTAAAGCCTCTGATGAACACCCACTGGCTGGTCAGTACAGTCAGACCAGCATGGGGCTGAAAATACCCCTTGAACCCTGAAACAGCTTTTGGTTTGATATTCAGAAGCCAGTACTAGATTTCATATCACTTCACTAAATTTCAGGTATTCCTGTTTTCTTTCTTCATTATTACTATCTGTACTTTTTAATGGCACTTACAGGACTTGGAATTAGCCTGTTTTTACAAAACAAGGGGGTGGTATCCACAAGACACTCTATACAAGAGAATTTGGATACTGCTTTTCCATCCGTTGCTTATATATATACACCAGATTGCAAGCTGTATAAATGGAAACAAATGTCTTATTTGACAATACATTCATACCCTGAACTGATAAAAATAGTTCTCTGAAACTTAAATAAGCTGAAGTTTAACACATGCAGTATTTCTGAACACATGACAAAGGAGCAGCTCCAGAAACATGAGGGTTTCTTGAAGGCATAAAAGTAGCCAATAAAACATCTTCCAGCTCAGTCTGAATAGCACATTATCATCAGGATAAGATAAGAGGAGATTTGAAATAAGTCAGTGTTTTGCTTTGATGCTTTCAAAATGAAATCTTGTTTACAAACATACAACTTTTTACTGTTTGGCAGGAGGGCAGCAATATTTTTGCTCTTTACTGTTCCTCTCCCAAGTGAAGCAACAGGCTCAGAGGAGCAGAGCTGCTTGCTGGGTGCACTATTGCACAAGAGCATCTTGCTCTGAACCAACACAGCAACTGCTTTGGAGGCAGAGCAGGGCAGAAACCCCCTCACTGAGCACACAGACAAAGTATGGGATGTACCCACACTCCCAACCACCTCCACTGATTTCTGTCCTACCTTAAGTTTCAGAGGTCAAAATAATTTAAGAAACCCAGACTTATAATAAGAATTCCATCTAGCTCACACCTCTCGTTTCCAGCTTCTCGATGTTCACGCAGTTCTAGGTCTCACAAAGTTTTCCATTTTTACAACAATAAGCACAATTCCTGAATTCAGAATCCAGCAGCAGATTGATGGAGTTAGATTTGCCATCCCAGGGGAAGAGAGGCTGGCAGAGAAGGCACCTGGTAGACAATCAGCAGGAACCTTACACAAAATTGAAGCAGTTCTGATAAAAATGAAGCCCAAGGCAGTCACCTGGGAAGGAGCTTGACTGCCTGAGAGACCATGAAGAGACATTTAGGAAATGTTTGCAGCAAGAGAGGGTTTGGATTTGTTTACTCAAATATGCCTCTGACTTTGTGAATGTACACATGTATGCAGCAGAAACACATGTTTAAGGCTTAATTCTGAAATCAGCAATGCTTTGGGATTGCAGAGTCACTGTGCATGTAAAGGATGAGGAAGAGGAGAGACAGTATCCAAACCAGAGGCCCACAGCTTCTCCAGCTGAGCTGGAGTACTACACAGGGACCAAGAGAAAGCACATGGTCTGTTCTTCAAATTACAACTTGATTCATAAACAAAGACATTCAATAAAATGGAACATGAAACAACACATGTTGAAAGCATCAGTCCTTGAGTCTTGGCTCTGGACATCCTTTTTCCCATATTGCTGCCCATTTTTTATTTCCCATTTTATCCTCACAAGAATGCTTGTAGGCAGCACATTTTGTGATACCACAAATCTGACCCCAGTATTTGTCAGCTCTGTCACATGCTGCCTACCCTGATCACAGCTAACTGCACTTTAAATCAGGCTGTGAACTGTTAAAGTGAAGAGAGCAGTGAAGAAAATGTTTTAAAAATATCTTTTGCAGATATTACTTTGTTGGATCGTATTTCTCAGTCTAAGTTCATTACATGACTTGTGCTGAACAAGTCCAGTGTCTTAGGTAAGGTGTGGACTTTTGGGAAACAATTTGCCTCTCACGAAGGTGTATTTCATGTTTTCCCCCCATACATGTTTCTCATGCCATTTCTCCCCAAAGCTGTTTCTCCCAGTGCTGCAGGAGGTGCCCTGTGCCCACCCCTCCACAGGGCCCTGCCAAAGGCTGGCCCTTGCATAAGCAAGTCCTGCTGCACAGAACAAAGCCCAAACTGCCCAGACCTCATGTCTGTAAAGTTTTTTCTTTCATTTTGTAACCAGAAAATTTCAACTTTCTTAATTTGTTCCTTTTGTGAATAGGAAAGGGAAAGGAAAACAATCAGGGGTAAATTCTCACCAGCTGCTGGAAACACCAACACAAAAGACCCCAGAGACATTTATTTATGCAAGAGAAGGTTTGGCCAAAGTGCCACAAATACTTGGCATTTGTATTTGTAAGAGAAAGATTAAAGCAAGCTAAAAACATTGTGCTACCAATTATCCATCCCCTGAAGGCATCCCTACAGCAGTGCTGGACGGAGGGATTTCAACTCTGCTGTTTCCACCGGCAGAGTGGGGACTCGGCCAGGGAAAGCTGCGCCACTCAAACGATGTAAAATCATCTTAACGATCTCTGGGACATCTTCATGCTCTGAAGAAACGTGGGTCACATGCCATTTGTGCCCACAGAAGGTCCATTCTGTGCCGGCCCTCAGCAGTAACATTGCCAGCACAGAATCCCAGGGTGGCCCCGGGGCATCGCGGCTCCTTTCCCTGCCCTGGTTAGAGCAGCTCAGTGCTGAGGAGCTGGAGCTGCCACTGCTGCCGACCTTCAGTCACAACTACACTCCAAAGCACCAGCGTTTCAGCAGTAGTTGCATGTCCCACAGTCTCACATGTGCAATGCAGTCACAGAACTGGCAAACTGGAAGGTTTCATCTTGTTTCCAAAGATCATCATTAGTGAAAGGTTATTTCCCAATAAATGCGACTTTAAAGAAAACCTCACACTAACATTCCAGTTATGACAAATAAAATCAGTCATTCAGCTAAAATGAAATACAAAACTGAAAACTTGAACTCCCACTACCCTAATTTGGGAACATATTCTGCCCCCCCCCCCTCCCCCCCATCTGTTTCTCACATCCAGTCTCAGCCAGACCCAGACATTCTGAACCAAGGTTCTCCCAGCATGTGCAGCCAGGCTGGAGCTGAGGAGCACTGGAAATATCAGGGAAGTCCAGGCCACAGAGATTTGAATGAGCTGCAATCACCACAGAACACTGGCTGCTCAAATCAACCATCTGAAGTTCACCCATCACGATGGGACGAGCAGGGAACGTTTGAGGGGACACAGAATGGTTCTGAACAGCTCCTCAGCAAAGCTGAGTGTCCATGGTCATACCAGATACCACCCATGTGTTTCCTCAAAACTCCCTGTGAGGCATTTGGGATTGTAGATCTCTTCTGACTGCTCAGAGCTGAGACAACAGAAATCTCTCCTGGAACAATTTCACCACATAAGGTCTAAGTGTGAGAATTCAAGGCAGGACCACTTACAGTAGCTCCATCTATCAATCCACCAAAGCTGTATGAAAACTAGAAGAAAATATTGCAGAAAGTATTTAGTTGATGTTAGAATTCAAACCATTTAAAACCAAAGCAGAAAATACGTGACCTCAGTAGACACTACCGGGGGGAAAACCATTTGCAAAAGCAGAGTCATGTCAATACATACTCTGCTTACCAGAAACAGGTGAGTAATACATCTGTGTTCAGTGGGGAGTTTGTTCCTTGCTCTCAGTGAGTGCTTAGAATGGATACATGGGGTTTGACCTCACAATAATTCTGAGAAGTGTTGCAGTGTCAAATACTTTTAATAAGCGTTAAGGCCATGGATTTGCAGTAACTGATTGTTACTGTTTATTAACTGAAAGTTCATTACAGAGACTTCTATTAAGCTTTAAAGCACCTGCAGTGCCCAGCAGGTTGCACTGCTGCTGCAGGATCCCATCCAGCCTCCAGCAAAAGACTCAGTTTTTTCAAGTTGAAGCTGAAATTTCTACCTGACAGGAGGGTGTCACAAGGGGAGGATCATCCCCTTCTCCCAGGCTACCAGAGACAGGACAAGAGGAAACGGCCTCAAGCTGTGCCAGGGAGGTTCAGGTTGGACATCAGGAAGAACTTCCTCACTGGATGGGTTGTTAGACATTGGCAGGGGCTGCCCAGGGAGGTTGTGGAGTCCCCACCCCTGGAGGTGTCCAAGGAAGGACTGGAGGTGGCACTCAGTGCTCTGTGCTGGGGGACAAGGTGGGGATGGGGCACAGGGTGGACTCGATGGTCTGGGAGGGCTTTTCCAACCTACATGAGTGATTCTGGAGCCACTGCATGGGATTTGCAATTGCAAAACAACCAAGTCCCCGAGGCTCATCCCTGCCGTGGCTCAGGTTTCCCCATTGCACAGAGCCATCCCCACGCTCTCCCTAGGTGTTCGGAAGTGAAAACCATCTACAAGAAGTATAAATCACTAAAACCTTTAAAAACCTCTGACTTTAAAAATAGTAGTGCAAGCTAAGCAAAGAACTCTCAAACCACTTCTCTAAATATTAAATCATTTCCAGGACTGCATTTTGCCTGTGGGAAAGCGAAGGAAGGGATGGGAATTGACTCATTGCTTTGCACAGACTGAGTGACAAGGGCAAACCTGAGTGTCAGTGCCTGCAGATGCCCTGCAGGACTCACCCTGTGGCCCTATCACTTACAAAAGCACTTTGGAAAGTGCATCCCACCATTTTCTCATGTGTAAAAATATTAAAAAGCTGCAAGAGAGTCCACAGCATTTGCCAATAACCAACAGAGCCGAGGAAGATAATTGGAATATTAACGAGACAGATTTCTGCTGGGATTTGACCAGGACTGGACAAAAGTGTGTACCAAAAACTTCATAGAAACAGTCTCAGAACACGAATGGTGTCAGATTAAAAAACCACAGCCCTTACTTCTTAAGTAATCCCAGTGAGCAGCAACCAGGGGTTCTTGCCCCAGCCCATCACGGGCTGGTGGCCTCAGGAAGCTTCTTGAGACATTTAACTAAGGCACAAACGTAAGTGCATCCCCTGAGCTCCCGGGATGCTGAGGGAACATGAGCTGTGTGACCACCCAGGCAGCAGGGCACAGGGAAGACAGGCAGCTGCTAGATCCTGGGAAAAAAGGGATTCTGGGAAGCCTGCACTAAGTATGTTAGTTTGGGAATTCATCCAGCTTCCACAGCAGTCAGCAGACACGTCCCCAGGGTGAACCATGTACCTGTGCCACAGTTCACAGAGCAGGAGGGGGTTCACCCCTTGGTTGTGACACACAGCTGCCAGGTTTGAATCAAATGGAGTAATTCTGAGTGACACAGACAATGCACCAAATTCTGAAGTAAAAATACCTTGGTCTGCAGTTCTGTCTGCTCTAATAAAATGCAATTTTACAAGGAAAAGGATATTTTTAAAATTATAAAATTATAAATTACAGAAGGCTTAGCTTCTACAAAACAGAAAAATCAACTTCAGGAGGAGTCTGCCTTCAAGCCACAAAGAGGCAAATATAAAATTATCAGCGTCTGTATTTGAGTGGAAAATCTGAGTTCCTGAGAAACTTCATTTCTGCTGTAATCCTGCTCCAAACAGGAACTTTCACTGTCAGCCCTGCTGTAATCCTGCCACAACCAGAGACTTTTACGGTTTTTCCATGGACTGAATTCTTTCTGGCTAGAAGCAGATTCCAGCTTTAGCTGTTGGAGCCAGTTTGTCCCAGTGGTGCTCACAAGCCAGCGCTGACGGGGAGCCCACGGAGCGCTCCGGCAGCGCGTCCAGGAGCTGCCTGGCCCCTCAACACAGCAGCCTCGGGCACAGCGTGGCCCCATTTCCCACCCACAGCAGCCTCCTGGTGTCTGGGAGGGGACCTGACCCAGGGCAGGGGGGTTCTCTGGGAGAGGAGCTTCACATCCCCCAGGCAGGGACCCGGCACAGCCTTGGCAGCCTGGCTCCCCCAGGGAGAGGAGAGTGGGCTCAGCTTCTTCCACGAGCCAAGAGACCCTGGCCCTGGGTGCCTGACCCCGGCCCTGGGTGCCTGACCCCGGCCCTGGGTGCCTGACCCCGGCCCTGGGTGCCTGACCCTTTCCTCATCGCCTGCAGGACTGAACGCTTCAGCAAGGGCAGCACTTCCCTTGGTCACATTTTCGGAAGAAATCCGAACTGAGAGCCAGCTCCCAGCCAGCCACCCAAGCCAAGGAAACTACTATCTCTGGGAAGGAGCCCATCAGTTAGACATGTCACTCAGGCTCCCTGGCTTGTCTTGGTCTTGCAATAAGAGTTATTTCTAAAACTACACCCGGAAATGTAACACAGCCTCCTAGTGGCACCTACAAACAATTTAAACAAAACCTGGCTGTGCAGGTGGAAAAGGCTCCCTCCTTCCATTCATTTCCACCAGCTCAGAAGGGAAAACATCATGGGATGTCGTGGGCTGTCCTTCTCTGGAGTGCAAGGAGAGGGCAGTGGGATGTGGACAGACCCCTCAGACGTCCCCATGCAAGAGGATGCTCATGGCATCCCCACCTCAGCTCGTGCCTCACACCCGCTCCAGTGTCAGCACTGGGCGAGTAACATGTCTGTGATCACTGGCAAGGGGCTTCCACCAGATACACATGGAATCCTTTGGGTTGGAAAAGACCCTGAAAACAGGATAGCATTAGATGTCCAGGACAGCAGAGAGGAGGGAGCCTCACTGAGAGTCACACTTCTCAGAGCAATGGCTTAACAAGTGTGAAAATACATTCTGTCCTGTGTTCCTGAACTCCCTGCTGACTTCTGCTTCCATGCAGTATATTGGTTTTAACACAAAACTACAGCTCATAATATTGGTGAATAGGAAAATAGCAAAGAACAGTGTGTCCATCCAGAACAAGAGCAGAAACTTCCACATCCCCTTGTTGAGCCAGCTCAGAAAGGAAATGCAGGCTAAACGTTCCCTGTAATGAAGGTAAAAGTCCCTCTGTAGGGCACCAGCGTTGCTGACCACACATGACCTGGAGAAGAGACTTGTGGAGCTTTCAGAGCAAACCCCCTTGTACCTGTGTGTCCCATTTCAGAGCAGTTCTGGCAGTCACACACCACACCAGACATTTGCACGTTCAGGCAGTTCCTCGAGCTCCCTGGTCCACGGAAGGTGTTTATGCTTGGTTTTATGTTTTCCACCATGTTTCATTCTATACTCCTGCTGCTGAAAGCACGTTTCCCTGAGATGAGTGCTCCTCTCAGAGCTGTACAGAAATATTTTATTGTCTTTTTAATACATGGAATAAAATTGTAAAAACTGTTGCACACACACTGCTGTGCTGGTTTTGGCTGGGGCTTAAACCACAACAGCTGCTTTTCTCAATATCAGGATAAACAAATCACTCTGTCTCAATACTGCACTGCAGGACCTTCAGGGGTGGTTCTGGCCCCAAATTTGGTTTGCACTGCTTATTACAGACATGTGCCACTAATATTAGTACTCCTCTTGCTTCAAAAATCATTTATCCATATGACATAACAGAGGGTTTAGTCTCAGAGCATTTCTGCCCACCATAAATTTAAGTGCCATGATATAAACCCCACTGCCATTTCAGGCTCACCTGGGATGCGAGGACAGTGGGGTTCAGCCCTTGGGGGCTGTGAGGTGCCAGCTGTGGGAACTCATTCAAGAACCCTGCATCCTCCCAGCCAGGGGAGACCAGAGGAGCAGAGCTCTGAGACAAGGGTACAAGAGCTTTATAAGGCTCCTCCAGCTGAGTGGAGCTGATGGCATTTTCTAGATATGTTTAATGTCATTTATACCCTCAAATATATCCAGACACATTCAGCCTCTCAAGCCAGAGAGCACTCACATAAACATCTGAATTGGGGAAAAAAAATAATGGAGTGCTGGCAGAAAGTGAGCCAAATGTGTTTGTCAGAGGCACTGGGATTTGCAAGATTCCACCCTCTACAGCCAACTCAGTCCTTGGAAATCAGTGGGAGTTTACCCATGTCATCACTGGATCAAAATTTGGCCCCTCATCCCTGCTCACCATTACCTAGAAATTAAATCTAGCTCGTACACAACCAACCAGGTATTTTTTACATGTAGTCACAAGGGAAAACTGTCCAGCAGGAGCAGGGGAAGCCCTGTGGCACTATTATTTTGGTTTGAACCATTATTAGAAGGGGGAAGGGAAAAGCCAACATGAGACCATCCACAGAAGAATGCCAGGTAGAACAGAGGCACAAGGGAAGTGTCAGATGTTTCAACAAGAAAACTCAAGGTCTCTATTTGCACACCTCTTGCTCCGAAGTACCCACATATAAAAGATTTGAGCTACAGGGCCTCTCTGCCAGATGTTTCTTATTCCTTTATCTCAGAGATGGATGAGAGTGAACAGAGTGCACCTCCTGGGTCAGAGCAGCCCGTGCAGAACCTGCCTGCCCTGGAGGCACCCGTCAGTCATGGATTGCTGCAGGTCTCCACCACGGTCAATGCTTCATCCACTGCCTCCAAGAGGGGTGTTTCCACTGTTTGGAAAGTAGCACCAGAAGCCCAGTGATGTTTCCAGTAAGACACTGGTGGGATGTTCAAATGTTCAGCCACCACGAGCACACACGGACATGGGAAAGGGACCCCCCATCACCTCGGGGCTGGCACTCCATGGGCAAAGCTCACCCGAGGCAGCAGCAGCTTTCTCAGGGCTGTTTGAGTCAGCAGGGTGACCCCTCCAAGGCCTGGGGTCTACAGGAACTCCCCACCTTGTCCCTGATCCCCTGCTGCTCCCGCCCTGGGACCCACAGGGCAACCCCAGCACTGCAGCTCCCAGGGGGAATCTCAGACACTTGCTGCCTCTCTGGGACTGACACAAGAACCAAATTGGAATAAAATGTTATTTTCAGTTCAGCATCATGCCAACACAGGATCAGTGGTGCACAGAAGCTGCCAGTTCTGCCCAACACACGATTTTAACCTCATGGCTATAACATCCTTTTGGTGAAGTCACTTTGGACCTCACATTGTCAGCAAAACCAGAACACGGCCAAAGGCTTTCTCTTACACACACAGGAGATAAAACAAACCAGGAGCCAAGAGCATGTGAATTTACAGCTAAGTACTCACAGACAGTGACTCTCTGATCTTGGCTAATCTCAGCATCAGAAAATGTTTTTCCAGGAAGGATTCAGAATAACTGAGTCTTTTAAAAAAGGAAGGAAGCCAAGTTGTCCTTTTTCATTCTTTCCTTTCAGTGAAAAAGGAATTCTAGAGGTATTTTCAAGAAAAGGAAAGGCTACTTTAGTTCAAATGCTGGAAAACCAATCACTTTGCCCAGGTACAGCTTTGGGTTATTCATCTATAAACACTGACTAGGAAACTTCCCTCCCTTGGCTGCTCTGAAGGACACAGCCTCTCCTTGAAGGAGAAAAAAGGTCAGCATTGCTTTCAGGCTGCTACAAGGACACACCACTGTGAACCAACCTGTGTGCAAGTTAGAGCACAGAGAAAAGAGGAAGAGTGACATAAAGCTGCCTTAAAATCACCCACTCCTTCCAATGGGTGACCAGTGCCTGATTCTCTGCTATGAAACAAAGGAAAAAATGTGCAAAGTGTTCACAAATTTGGATGAAAATCTTCTGTGACTAAGTACAACATTTACTGCAAATAAATCCAGTGTTTACAGAGTTATTTTTCCAAGTGCTTTGCACATAAACAAGGCTTTATTAATATGTTGGCAGAGGTTTAAAAACTATTTAATTTCACAAGTCCCCTCTGGCTCTGGGCTGCAGGGACAGCTCGGCAGGACAAACCAGCAGCTGGACTTTGATCAAGACCAGCTTTTGGCCACAGGTTTCCAGCTCATAACTACAGCACAAGCCCGGGTTACAGTGTGTTACAGAGCTGAGCTTCCTCAGGAAATCATTTGTGCACATATTTTAGACAAGTACCATCAGCCCTGAGACAGCATTGAGAAAAGAGGCATTTTCTCTTTATCCCAAAAAATGCTGGAAAGCAGGAAAAAGAGGCAAAGGTTGTTGCAGAAATAAGAACAATGTCACTGGGGTTTGGAAACAGAGCTGCTGAGCATGTAGCTCAAGAACTGCTGAAAGAATTAAGGACACATTCCTTTCAGTTTGATTCAACAATTTTCTTCATATAAAAATTGCAACATTAAGCTAATTTTGTGGAAAGGGAAAAGAATTACCAGCTTTTAGCAGAGACTTACCAGCTTCAAATAGGAAGCTCTCAGCCTGCATTTACAACCTGCTGCAGTTTTACCCAAGACCAGCATTAAATTCTTTATTGATCTGATTACTTCCAGTTACTTGTTTCAGCCGTTCAAAACCAGAGCCATTGCCAATGTCCCAGTCAAAGTAAAGGTTATTTGTACAGCAGTGATGTATTTACCTACAGCCTCTCTAAAGTCAGTGGTTTTTCCCAATGCAACAGCAAAAGTCAGTCGTGCTTTTGGGTTTGACCTGTATTCAATTAGGGACTCAGTAAGACAGTCAAAGTTTGAGATTCCTAACGCAGCACATTTAATTTCCAGATGCAAGCCAAGGAATAAACAGAAAAGAACATTTATTTTAGTGGCTGTCGAGTTGCTTCCAAGTTCTCTCCCTATCCCACATCCCTCACAGAAAACGAATAAATAAAACCAGATTATGCTGGGCTGAACGCAAGGAATCCCAAATCCCAGTGCCTGACTGCAAGCAGAGGATCCCTCCTTGCCCAGGTGTCCCAGGGGACCCTGCAGCACCTCCTGCCCTGGACATGCCAGGCAGGGGCTGCAGGTGAGGAGCACGGTGCTCCCCCAGCATGGCATCAGGGTCTGTCCCAGCACAGTGCCCCTCCCCTGTGCTCCCAAAAGGATGGAATTTGCATTAAGGGTTATGCCAATAGCAGCAGGGAGACAAGAAACTGGAGTAAGATGTGGAGAAAATAAAGGGAGGTTTATTGTATTTTGTTCTGTACGAAAACATCAGATTTCTTGACTTTCAGCACAGCAGTTGGAAATTCTATAGGAGGTTTTATGGAAGAAAATGGTGTTTTGGAATAGTTTGCAGCATTCCTCCTTGGAGAGTGCACTACATTCAGTAATGGAAAGGACATTCGAACCTACTGATGGTTCCGACACAAACCAACATACAGTGAAGTCTGAAACACAGCTCATTCCAAAGCAAACAGAACATGAGAGCAGTCCCTCAGGGAGCCAGGAAGGAAATGCTCTGCTCTCTGCCAGCCCCTTCTTGCTTTACATGTACCCCGTGGAAGGGGGGGTAACCTTTTGTGCACCCAGCTCTGCTCAAGCGTGCCTGGCCTCATCCATCCAGCTCAGGATCAGCAGGTTATGCCAGAATAGCTGGTGTAGTGCTGGCATTTCCTTCCCCCTTCCCTCGTATCCCTGTGAACCCCCACAGATGTGGGTGCATCTCCCGTAGCCACAGCAGGGTTAAAGCTGACAGCCCAGTGTCGGGGCCACCCCTGTTCCACACCTGGCTTAGAGCAACAACAGCCACCAAAAGGCATCCCCGGGTAAATAATTGCTATTACAAATATAAGTCTATAAATAAACTTGATTGGATGTGTCAGATTGGACTTTGGATTCATGGAATTGGAAGGGAATTCACTTCACTGGTAAAAACAAGTTTGTTGCCCATACATTCATAGCTCACAGCTACCCCACCAAGATAAAGTTCAAAGTGTTCTAGAAATACTTTTAGTCACATACTTAACTCAAAATTTCTCCTTTCCCTGTAATCAGCAAGTTGATAGCACAGTCCAAGGAGCACAGGCCTTTACCCAGCACCTTTACTGAGTTTACTGGGAATTCCAGAGATGGTCATTCCAGTTCAGTAGCAGATGCTCCTGTACATCCCCCTTCATGTTACCCAGGTCACTGCTCCTCAAGACATGAGGTGTTCAAATTGTGTCACAGTGTTACACTGAACTTCTTTATACACTTCATCAGACTTCAGACGTTTTTACCATTACAGTTAAAACCAAAAACATCCTTTTTTTTAATTGCAGAGCCATGTTGCTTTGCATAACAGTTCAAATACTTCCCTGCACAAGTACAAGGTTAAACATAACCAGGACAACTAGTCTGCAGGACACAGAGAAAGAAACTGCACACTATTACTCAATGATGGAACATAATTAACCAACACAGACTTCAGAAACCTCATCTGGAGATGTTTGGATGAGACCTTGATTTTCCCTGTGGTGATCCACTTTAAACCAGAACACAAAATGAACACGCTAAATCTAATAAATGACACCACGGCGTGTTTTAAATGTCGAACTACACCACATCCACATCAGAGCTCAAAGCAGGGCAGGCAGTGAGCATTTGATTTTTTCACAGCACACAGCCATGACCGGAGCTTTGGAAAGCCAGCAGCCACACAGCAGTCCCTGTGAACCATCAAAGAAGCCACAGGACTGTATTATTAAGACAAAAGTAGCAGATGAGACACTGGGAGATCATTACCCAGCTACAACATAATGATCTCAAGTAGGAGAATTGGAATTTTTAAAAGTAGCTTTAATTGGGTATTTTACACTTGAAGGAGGTTCAGAATTACTCTGCTGAACATACAAATGGAGAAAAAGGAGAAAATGACAAGTTTAGGCTCTCCACTTTTCACTTTTCAATCCATATCACACTTTCACATGCCTTCTCCTTCCAAACAACTCTTCACATGCTGTTTCAGAGGGAAATTATTCCATCATTTAGAGCCAAAGGTGTTAAAAGGTCCCAGCAAGTGACCACCCCCTCTGCCTTCATCACCTTCAGTTCTCCACAAACCCAACATTTCTTCATTTCACACACATAGCCCCAGAATCCACATTTTTACATGTGTTTTGGCACAGCTATAGCAGAAAAGCCTTCAAATGCAAGTTAAATTTACACAGGAAAGTGTAGTTCTGATTTTATGTGACCCACCTGGCAAGGTCAGCAAGTAAAATAATGTGTAACAGCTAAAAAGGTTCTTAGTCCCTCTGCTGTGAACAAGAACATCCCAGAGCAGCATTCAGGCTTCCTTACCTGCAGAACAGGCATCTTCACTTCCCTCCTCCCGGCATTTCAACCCAGAACACTTCTCATTTTTCAGTCTTGACCTTAACTTATAGGAATTCCTATACCTGGACTCATATAGGAATTCCTGCCTTCATGAGGCTTCTCACATCCTGCCACTCTTCAGTCATGAGCCTCAAACCAGGGAACAGGACAGAACAGAGAACACCTGGCCTTGCCAAACAAGGCCTTGCCCTCTCCCTCCCTTAAATAGTCCCTGCAGGTTTGTGTGCCTGGCATCAGGACTCGCCTTCTGACCCCTGACAACAATGTAGGTCTCTGGCTGATCAGAAATGCTGACAAACTCAGAGCAGCACCAGTCAGGTAGGCAGGGGAAAGGGTAGCTGAGATCTGCAAAGCTAAACCACTCTGCTAAAAATTGCTTATTTAATTGTAATCAGGAAAGAAAATGTAATTCAAAAACATACTCTCACCTGTAGCTGGGGAATAAACAGCCATGCCTGTTATTGCTTACCCAGAGCCATCTGTTGGCTTCTTTGGGTGAGGGTAGGGGTTGGTTGGTTGTTTTGGTGGGGAGTTCTGTTTGTTTGTTTGTTTATTTCAACTACTTAAAAGCTCAATTAAAGGCCAGTGTGCAGGGCCATCTTCAGGAAATGACAAATTCGTATTCCATCACAAACAAAAATTATCCACAGCAAGGATCAGGTTTTGGGTTGTTTTCAGTTGGCTGGGAGGTGTTCAGATTCTTGTTAACAAACTGCAGAACATTTCCCTCTAACCACTGCACCAAACCTGTAGGTTATGGGGGCAATAGGTTTGTAAACTTGCTGCCTATGAATATAAATCCATGATGTATAGTGGCCATCAAGAAACACAGACGTGCCCAATTAAGCATCCTCTCAATACACCTACAGAGAGCAAGACAAAGACTTACAAAATCTGGTTCAGTGCTGCTTTTGCAATTCAAACCATGAAAAAACACTTCAGCCGATGTTTAAGATGAGTGTTGAAAACATCCAGCCTGCACCTGCAGAAGTGCCTTAGCAGGAGCATCTGCATTTCGGTTCAGCTGCTGCTGGAGTGGATTTGCAGGTGACTCCCTGCCTGTGAGGAGGTCTGACAGGACAGGACAGCTCTTACTGAGAGCACAGGAACCGCCGATGGCACATGGCACTGCAGATCAAACACAGAATTACTCTGGTTGAGGATCTGCTCCAGTAATGAGGAGAGCAGATCTTCCCAAGCCACACTGAGTGTTAAACAGGCTTGTCCTCTAATCTGGAGTGCCAGAGAACCCCTCCCTTCATGTCCACCTCTAACAACTGCCCAGGCAAAAGAAAAACCAGCAGTATCACAGCTTTCCAAACAAGAAAATACAGACCTTTATCAAATAAATAGTCTGTGGTCTGCATGGCTGTGTGAAATGCACCAAGCAGGAGCTCTTGCTGTGGCTGCCCATGCTGTGGATGATTTACAGTGTCCCAGGTCATCTGGGCTGGATGGAGTTCAAAAGCAGCAGCCAGTGGGGGTCCCTGGCCCTTCAAACCCAGTGTGGACATGAACAACAGCCCATCCCATCCAGGAAAGATGGATTGCCTCCAGCCTGCCCAGCTGAAGTTCCCATCAGTCAGTGGGAGCCCAGGGAGGATAGAAGGAATCTGAAGCACAGAGCTCCATGGCCGCAGGCACTGCTGGGGACAGGATGGGACAGGAGGGGACAGAAGGCAGCCATGGCTCACTCCTCTTCACATATATTCCTCTGAGGTACTGCTTGCTTTCCCAGAGTGTGGCCTTCACTGCCCTGTGCACACAGTGGGGATGACCGTCCCCAAATCAGTATTTGCACAAATACATCGGCAGCTCCAAATACTGACCGTGATTCCAGAGTCGACTGCTGCTTTGCTGGGAGCTGGTCCAGCTCATTACAGTGGAACTAAAGTGTCTGACTATGGCCTTGAGCCACAGGAGAGTTGTACCTAAGTGTGTTATTTTGAAAATTCCCAACAAGGCACTTGGAGGGTCATGTCATCCTTTTCGAGGCGTTCAGCAACCCACCGAGGCATTGAAAGAATTTGGCCAGCAAGAAGCTGTGAAGGAAAAGAAAAACATGAAAACATTTTGCAAAGGGCCTTTAAGGAGAACTGACACAATACAGAGAAGAGAGAGCAGGAGGAGAGATAAATTGAGGCAGAGTGGGAATGCTGTGCATCAGGAACAGAGGCACCTGCAGTGCTGGTCTGGGAAAGAGCTGGAGCAGTCTGACAAGGGAACAGTGTGATGTGGGAGAGAACAGGCAATGTCTGCAATGGGAGAACAAATTAAAAAGCAAATGTCATCCTGCAAACCCCAGGTACATTATTCAGGGACCTAATTCAGATTAGCATTGTGTAAAAAACCCTTTTGTTGACATTGATGCATGAATCACATCAGGGTGGTGTTCTCCAAAGTTGTGTCCTGCTCTATTAATGATATTTCTATTGACTACTCTAAATAAAGGGATCATCCTCTATTTTGTTCAAGATTCCAGCTCTGTGGATCAGCCCCACCACAATCTGCTTGAAGGAAACTGGTAACACGCCTGAAGATCCAGAGCCTCCAGATTTAGAGCTAAAAATTAACCAAAGCAATAAATAAGTCTGTAGAGCTTAATGTTCAGTCAGATGATCCATGTTTCACAGAGACAGCTCCTGAGATGATAACAAACATCAGCCAGTGAACGCCACGAGTAAAGTTCTAGCTGGCTTACACAGAACATCCCATTCCTGCCAACTTCCTGAACTCCCACAGCTCGCCTTTGATTTTGGATTTGTCTGAACAGTTTTAGAACCTTTAAAAGATATATTTGAGGCTTTATCTTATCTTTGAAGTTTTATCTTACCATTACATCTCAAGTCGAACAGATTTGGTTTGCCCTACTATGACACATTTCAGCAGAAACATGCCGTCAGTCGAGGCTGTTACAGACACCGTTCAGCCGAACAGGAGCTGAAGTACTGACGGACTCGGTCTGCAAGGGGAGAAAAATTGTCCCTCCAAAAGCGAACTGAAGGTGTCACGGGCCCGTTTTTGGAGGGGTCACGCACGAAGTTTCCCCGACGGCAACCGCTCGTTGCCTGCGAGGGCTGGCGGGGCTGCGGGGCCAGGGCAGGCGGGGGCGGCGGTGCCGCCTCAGCAGCATCCCCGGGAGAAGCGGCGGGCGCTCCTTCCCTCCCCGCCTCGCCCCGAGCGCTGCCGGGCGGGCTGCGGGGGACCCGGGCGGGCCGGCAGAGCCCCGGGAGGAGGAGCCGCTCTCGGCTTTGTCCCGTGCCCGCAGGAGCCGCGGTCCGGCCGGCGCTCTCGCCCAGGTGCCTGGAGCGGGGGGGACGGGAGGCCGGTCCTGCTCCCGGGAAAGCGCCGCGGGGTTGGGCGGGGGCTGCGAAGGGAGTTAATTTTGCTTGGAATAGTTCCTGGCAGGGAAGGAGCTGACGTGTGGAGACGCCTCCCGGGGATGAGCCGGGACCGCTCCGCACAGCCGCGACGGGACGGGCCCGCAGCTGGGACGCACCGCGGGCACCGGCTGCAGCTCCTGCAAATCCCTGCGGAATTCCAGCTTTCCCTG
>JAWWLV010000011.1:472725-490387 GCA_035041135.1 Platyrinchus mystaceus | reverse complement strand
GGGGCTGCTTCGTGGGTCGTTTTTGCTTTCAAGTTAAAGATTCCTCTTGTGCTTATGGCGCAAACCCGAGCAGCTCCGCTCGGCCGTCGCCACAAATGCCTGTGTGTTCTGTTCCCCCGCAGGAACCGTGCGCCCTGGGGATGACAGCGTAGGATCCCGCAGGATGGAGGCCCCGCGCAGGGAACGGGCCCGCTGGCTGGGGACCCTCCTGGCCGCCTGCCTGGCCACCCTGGCGGTCAGCACCGCCTGTCCCCGGCCCTGCGCCTGCCACGGCCCCGCCGAGCTCCACTGCACCTTCCGCTACTTCAGCGCCGTCCCCCCGCGCATCCCCCCGGACGTGCAGCGCATCAACCTGGGGTACGTGGAACAGCGGGGCTTTTAACGGGCTGACCAGTCAGCTTTCAACACTTTGAGGAGCAGTAATTAAGAGTTTCCAGATTTAGAGCTAAAAATTAACCAAAGCAGTAAATAAGTCTGTAGAGCTTAATGTTCTGTCTGCAGCGCTCAGCAGCGGCTGCAGTCACAGCTAGCAAAGCCTGAGACCACCCACACTAAGGGGAAATTCGGGGGATCTTGCACAGGGGAGGTGAGAACTTCAGAAAGCTGCCAACTTAAATGAATTCCTTCGTATTACCTGAAAAAATTGCATCTGTAACGTGGAACTGAGGAGTCTGAAATAGAGGAAATTCAGTGAAAATGAGTACATGCATTAAAATCTTCAGAGACTTTGCTGTGAGTTGAGAATGTCCCACAATGTTAGTGCCTGTGCTTTCATCTCCTGGGTTCAAGGGAAGTCGCAGTTGTCTGGCCATGTCAGCTTCCACGGTGGTTCTGTTCCATGCGTGGTTAAAGGCTCATCTGGCCCCTTCATGCAGTTTCCAGCAAGTGCTTCTGTCATAAATCAAACAACAAGACCCATTAGCAATATTTGACTGCTCCGGGTACCCCTTTTAATACACATAAGGTTTGAATCATCCAGATGTGTCTGCAGAAAATATAAAAGCAATTTTTCATGGAGGTAGTAGGGAAGTCAACACGCTGTCAGACAAACAGATGTGTTTCTTGCTTGCCATTACTCTCCCCATCCATGGGAATTCAGGTGTCAGAACGCTGCTCTGGAAAAGTGACCACATTTTGTGCTAACATGAAAGAATGACTCAGAATTTCATCTTGGCAAGCAGAAGTGCTGCCTACCTTTAGCCATTCCCAAAGAGTGGTTCTTTTCTTTCGGGTTGGTTGCTTATAAAAGGTGAGAAGTGTGGCTGACTAAACCCATCTGTTACAGCTACAACAGCCTGAGAAAACTGAGCCCCACAGACTTTGCTGGCCTGGAGAAACTGGAGTTACTGATGCTGCACAGCAATGAGCTCAGTATGATCCCTGAGAGGGTGTTCAGTGATTTACGTTCACTACAGGTGAGGACTAAATGAGCCAATGTTAAATTTTGTTACGACTTAAAACAACTTTCAGACAAAGAGGTAAACAGCCCCTCAGTAGCCAGCTGCAGCATTTCCTTTTTCTGTTTCTTATCTGTCCATATGAAAGCTGAGGGCCTTCAAGATCCAGTATCCTAATGGGAAAGGTCTTTCCTTCCCAGGTGGGCACTCAGGTACACTGTAAAGATAAGTAGCATTTGTTAGAGTTCTTATAATTATAGCATGGTTTAGTATTATGCATTTTTTACTTTTTCATCAACAGGTCTTAAAAATGAGTTACAACAAGGTCAGGGTGCTTCAGCAGGGTGTGTTTTATGGCCTGAAGAGCTTGGTACGGCTGCATATGGACCACAATCAAATTGAATTTGTAAATCCCAATGTTTTCTATGGACTTACTTCCCTGAGGTTGGTCCATCTGGATGGAAATTTACTTCAGCAGTTGCATCCAGACACTTTTGTCACATTCCACTATAGCCAAATATTCAAAATATCCTTCCTGAAGCACATCTCTTTGTCTAACAATATGCTGACTTCACTTCCACAAGAAATGTTTTCCTACATGTCCGAGCTTGAGAGCATTTACCTGCATGGAAACCCCTGGTCCTGTGATTGCAGGCTGCAGGGGTTCACAGAGTGGGCACGGGAGAGACCAGGTGAGCTCAAGGCCTTGTTTATGCTCCTTAATCCTGTTGTAGTCTCTTTTTCTTTCTGATACAAGTAATTGTCTTTTAGTAATTTATTTATGCTACCAGAAAAGACTGTAAGACAGGATTTTTGTAGGTGTGTGCAATCAGGATAAAGAAACAAATACCACTCAGCTTTCCAGATTAAATGTATCTAGTGGCCTTAACACATTCCCAAGTGCAGCTTTCCTTAATAGAATGCTTTCCTTGGACAGTCCAAAGATTCTGTGCACCAGGAGAATCCACAGGGAATGATGAAGCTAACTTTTATGGAACTGGCAAGAGCAAGGGCCACTTTGCACTTAATTCTTCAAAAAGGAGATAAGGAACTCAAGGGACTCAAGGACTTTCTCTGCTGCTGCCATTCACATATTACTTTAAGATTTGCTTTTATTTTATTCAAAAGAACCACTTGTTAGTACCTATATGTAATTTTTAATACTAAAACTTGTAGCACAGAAGCTCACCCCAGTTTTCTTCTTTTCAGATGTTATAAAGTGTAGAAAAGACAGAAGTTCTGGTGCCCAGCAATGCCCAGTCTGTGCTAGCCCCAGAAATCATAATGGGAAAAGCTTAGTGGATCTTCCTTCTGCATCTGTCACCTGCAATAAGCCAGTCATACACGACTCCCTGAAATCCAGAAACCTCACGATGCCAGACGATGGGGATTTCAGTTCTGTGTCTCCCAAGGACTTCATAGCTCCAATAGGATCCGTGGTTTTGAACATGACTGACCAAGCAGGAAATCGAGGCAACGTGGTTTGCAATGTCCAAAAGCCTAAAGAAATGTCTCCCATCTCCTTTGACCAAGATGGCAGCAGCACAGTGCTCCGAACCTCGTTCTCGGCTTTCCTGGTGTGTGGCATCGGTCATGGACACATCCAGCAGCTGTGGAGCATCCTGGCACTGTACAGCAATTCTCCCTTGAAACTGGAGCGGACTGTCCGGGCAACTGATGTGCCTTTTGTTAGTTACAAATATAAACAGGTCTACACTGAAAAAGATGAACTTTTCACCAACATTGAGGCTGAGCTGAGAGCTGACCCAGCCTGGCTGATGCAGAGCACGGTGGCGCTGCAGCTGGACAGGACAGCGACCACGCTCAGCACGCTGCACATCCGCTACTTCACCCGTGCCCAGGTCAGCGTGCCCAGTGCCGACAGCAACCAGGGCAGCAACAACTGGGCCATCATCTACAGGGACAACAGCACCCAAAGGGAGCACACTGTGCTAGTCGGGGGGACCGTGGAACTGGGGTGCCAGGCAGCTGGGGAGCCAGCTCCTGCTGTGGAGTGGATATTGGCCGATGGGAGCAAAGTGCGAGCTCCTCACATCAGCGAGGATGGGAGAATCATCGTCCTCAGAGCTGGAACGCTGACCTTGCGGACGGCTGATGTGTTTGACACGGGGCTCTACCACTGCATCGGCTCCAACAGCAACGACGCCGACGCTCTGACGTTCCGAATCACAGTGGTGGATCCTCACGTGGAACACAGCAGTGTAAACGGAGCCCAGCTGTTGACAGCTGTTGGCAGCACACTCCACCTGCCCTGCACATCCACGGCTGCTCCGGACGCTGCCATTTCCTGGGTGTTGCCTGAGCTCACGATTCTTCATCAGTCTGTAGGAAACAAACATATTTTTGGCAATGGCACCCTGAGAATACAAGGGGTGACAGAGCGAGACGGAGGGTACTTCCGATGCATTGCAGCCAACCAGTACGGCGTCGACCTTTTGGTTTTCCAAGTGCTAGTGAAACAGGATGAAACCGCTCCAAAGAAAAAGCTTGGAGCTGTGGGAGAGTGGGAAGAGGGTGACGGCTCTGGCAATGCCCTGCTGGGCTCTGCTGCAGCACAGACACATCCCTCAGCCACTCCAGCCACCCTGACAGCTCATCCGAAATCTGCTATATCAGCATCCAGCAGCCGGGGCACGCAGAGCACACATCAGAGGAACAGCCACAGGAAAATGCCTGGTAGGCCCTACAGGGACAGAACAGGCAGGCTCAGGCGGCTCAGGGGGCACAGGAGACAGTTCATTTCCTCAGGCAGGAGAGTCGATCCACAGCGCTGGGCAGCCTTGTTGCAGAAAACTAAGAGAAACTCAACACTGACAGACAAACGAGGAGGAGTTGCAACGGAACCACCCATTCAAGTCCAAAAGTTCTCAGAGGTACCTGAGGATGAGGAGACATCTGGTGATCTCGGATCTCCAGAAGAAGAATTCATGATGCCAGTAACAGAGAGAGCCCCAGTACCTGCTCTGGGGAGACCAATGGAATGTGTGATCACCGCAGGGCCCGAGGGCACTGTGAGTCACGCTCCTGCCAGGAAAACCTCCCTCCTGGTCACAGAGGCAGTAACTCCTCTACCCTCTCCTCTTCCACAGTCTGTGTCACCTGGCAGCAGGAGGCCACAAACATATCCAAAACCTACAGACTCATGGGAAAGATCTGATTTGAGTCAAATATCAGCAAATGATGTGAAACAATTAACCATATCAAGTGGAGCAAGTGGAATATCCACACTCTTCCCTGCTGGGCAAAGGCTGGTGTATTCTGGGCAAAGTAATAAACAGCATCTAAAATCTGCATCCACAACACCCATGACAGAAGCTACAGGCACTAGTAAGGCTGTAGCTCCCCAAAACACAACTGACAAGATACATGTTTTTACTGAGTCTATCTTTAAAGTTTCCACCAAAACAGATCACCAGGTCCCTGTGGTGACAGTCAGTGCACCAAGCCCTGAGTTTGGTCCCATTTATTCTCATACTGCTCAGAAAGAAGGAACCCCTAAGCCACCACTGGCCTCGACTATCACTACTCATCAGCAAATTCAGGTTATCCAGGATGTTCCAACTCACACCCCCCAGCTCCAGCAGCAGGATGGAAGACGAAGGAAAATTTCTGGTCGGAGACGAATTGTGAGACCAGGACGTATCCCAGGTATGAAAGAGCACAGATACAATTTTGGGAGGGCAGGGTCTGCCAGAGGAAATACAGCTGTGGCTGCAGGTGTTCAACTGAATATGAAACATGTACCCAATGTACCAACTTTAAATAATTTAAGCAGCTCCATGAATTCATTTAGCCCAGAAGCCTCCCTGTCCTCCCCCTCCACCATGAATTTACCATTGGAGCAAATGGGTACCCATCAAAACACATTGTTCCTCAAGGAAGAGGAGAATGAAAAGAGTGCAGTGCAAAAAGCTGCTACCACAGTCATGTCTGTCACTACAAAGGGCATTGCTACTACTTGCAACCCTACAAAACTGTTGGGTTTGAAGCCAACAGTCACATCTGTTACTACTCCTCGATCTGCCACCAGAATCACTAAAAGTAAAATATTCAGAGAGGGAGGAAGGAGAGGTCAGAGGAGGAAGAAGCCTCCTAAAACATCTGCCCCACAGCGTGTGGCTGCAGCCCACAGCACTGCAGCCATCCCCTCTGTGAGCACAGCCACCCCCGTGGTGACAGCAGGTACATCACCAGCTCGGCCTCCAAGTCTTACACCTGCAAACCCTCTCCCTGGGAGCGTCAGCATGGTCTCTGTGACCAAAACACCAGCACTGCGGATCTCTGACACCCCAGAGCCACCTCAGCATGTGCCCACAGCAGCCACACAGACATTGGTGACCCTGGTCACACAGAGGAATGCCCAGCTGGCCACATCACTGCCCACCAGCTCAACTGCTCACAGCCCCACCATGGCACTCCAAACCACACCAGCCACAACAAGGAACACCCAGCTGGCTACAGCACCACCCATCAGTCCTGCCCAGACCTCCACCATAGCTCTCCAAATCCCACCGTGGCTGGGTGAGCCTCCCGGTGCTGCACGTGCCCAACCTGCTGCAGTCAGCACCACATCGGGGTCAGCACCTGCTCAGCACATCAGAGACACTGCCACGGCAGGAGGAGAATTCTACCTGAAAATGGGGGAGACAGTTATCCAGCAAACCCAGGCAGCACAGTCCACATTCCCAGCAAGAACTGCGTCAAGTGCTCCTGCTGCACTCACAGACATCCTCGTTCCCAGCACTCAGCACCCCACCCCTCTGCCAGCCCCGATGGCAGCTGTGCCAGCCGCACCTACTGTGAGAGCCCACCTGCCTCCATGGGAGGATGTCCAATTCTGGCCCAAGCCACCTACCAAAGGCACGGAGAGGGGAAACACGCTGACTGTCAGGACACCGACCACACCAAAGTCATCACAGACTGCAGCTCCACAGGGAAGGGACAAGGACAGCTCTGTCAGAGGCTGGTCTGAATGGAGACAAGATCAAGAAACCACCACCACCACCACCCCCAGTCCCTTCACCTTGGGCTCTGCAAGCAAAAACCATTTTGCAAAGCCCAGAATAGTTGGAGGGAAATTGGCTGCTTTCACTGTGCTGGCAAATTCTGATGCTTTTATTCCTTGTGAAGCTACTGGGAACCCCCGTCCAACAATACAGTGGACCAAGATACCATCAGGTGAGCTTGATAAACCTCTCTAGAATTTACATTCCATTAGAGTCCTATAATTTGACTGCTGTTCTGAGTGCCAAACTTGAACATTGCTTCATTTTAAAGCACTATAAAATACCAGTGAATGGTGAACTTGGAAACAGTGACAGAGATCCAACACTTGCTGGAGGGTCCAAGTGCTATTCTGGAATAGCTCTCTAGGGAAAAGATAAAAAATTGATCTATATTTAACTAGACTTCTGTGCTTATTGTGGCAAGATTTCAATATTTGTTGTGTGTTACCTGCTATTCCAGAACAGTGAGACAAGTGAAAAGAAAAATCTGTGGAAACAAACCCTCAAATCCAGTTACAGCTGTGCCGGGTTTGGATCGCAAAGGCCCATCTGCTTTATCCAAACTTTGTCTCTACTGGGGACTCAACTTTGTCACTCTTCTATGCAAAACACTCTGATTTTCTCTCTGTCTCATCACTATTGTCTGGGCTATTTGGGTGATGCGCACCAGGGCCGGGAACAGGTATTCAGGGACTGAATTAAACCGGAAAATTAAACCAGAGGAAGGTTCTGACGTTGCACCGTTGTCCCTTGTTCCGCAGGGGCCGAGGCTCCGGGGCGCCGCGGTGCCGGCAGGCGGGTGGTGTTTGCCAACGGGACGCTGTCCATCGCCCAGGTGGGCCTGGGGGACCGCGGGCAGTACCTGTGCACCGCAGCCAACGCGCTGGGCACGGCACAGCTCCTGGTCACCCTGTCCGTGCTGGCCTACCCGCCCCGCATCGCCGGCAGCCGCCACCGCCTCCTCACCGTGCACTCCGGCAACACCGTGGCAGTGGCGTGCAAGGCCGAGGGCAGGCCCCCTCCCACCATCTCCTGGGTTCTGGCAAATAAAACCCACCTCTCCGGCTCCTCCGCGGGAAATGACAAAGCTCACGTGGAAGCGGATGGCACTTTAGTGATCCGGGAAGTCACTGTGTACGACAGGGGCCTCTACACCTGCCTGGCCAAAAACCCTGCGGGCACCGACACGCTGGCTCTGAAGCTGCAGGTCGTTGTGGCTCCTCCCACCATTCTGGAGGAGAAGAGACAAAGCGTGGAAGGAAAGGTGGGGGAAAGCCTGAAATTCCCTTGCACAGGGCAAGGGAAGCCTCAGCCCACCGTCCACTGGGTCCTCCCTGACGGCACGGCAGTGAAGCCTCTGCAGTTGGTACACACGAGGCTGTTCCTGTTCTCCAATGGCACCCTCCACCTCGGCCCCATCGGCCCTTCCGACAGCGGGATCTACGAGTGCATAGCCACGAGCTCCACCGGCTCGGACAGGAGGGTGGTCAGCCTCGTGGTGGAGCACAGGGACACGCTTCCAAAAATTGCCACGGCCTCTCAAGAACTGACTCACCTGAATTACGGAGACAAGTTGCTTCTGAACTGCACAGCAACTGGGGAGCCCAAGCCCAGGATCATGTGGAGGTTGCCCTCCAAGGCTGTTGTGGACCAGTGGCACAGGTATGAGGCGCTTTTTTTTTCTCCACCTCTTTGGAACTTCAAATACTGTCTCCCCTAGTGGTCACATAAGACTGTGTTACAGCATCAAAGCACTGTGAACTAAGTTAATTTTTAAACATTTAACAGTGGTGAAAATATCTGTGATAATGGCTTGTTGTTATATGTCTAATAACAGATCATATCAATTGCCATAAGTGAGTGAGGTCTCCCCAAAACAAACACAAGTCATATTTGAATTAAGGGAACTGCTGTTATCCTGCACTGGCTGACTGTTGCCAGTTTAGAGAAGTTATATGTACCAGATTTGCAAAGCAGGGCTCAGGAGGAAGAGGCTTCTGTAGTCTCTGCTAAGTCTACCTTTGGGGGTCTCCCCCCAACCCCTCCCACAGTAATACTTCACCTTTGCTTTGGGAGACAGTCCCAGCTCAGGGTTTTCCCAGCAGAGCTAACATGCACACATCCATGCAGCACCAGAAGTGACAATGACACCAGGTTAGGATCCAGTGGGTGGGCAGGTGGTGTGGGCACAGTGCCTTTGGAGAGAACCTCTGTGTCATATCGTGCTGTTGGCACCTTCAGTCCCTTTCAGTGCTCAGTATTCACCCCCAGCACTTGGTTCCGTAATTCTTTTCCTCTCTCTCCTCCCACAACAGAATGGGAAGTCGGATCAATGTCTATCCCAACGGATCCTTGGCTATCGAGGCAGTTACTGAAAAGGATGCAGGTGATTATCTGTGTGTCGCTAGAAACAGAATTGGGGATGATCTGATACTGATGAAAGTAAGCATCACAATGAAACCAGCCAAGATCGACCATAAGCAGCACTTCAAGAAACTGGTGCCATATGGCAAGGATTTCAGAGTGGACTGCAAGGCCTCAGGGTCACCCACACCACAAATATCTTGGGGTCTGCCAGATGGAACGTTGGTCAACAATGCGATGCTGGCTGACGACAGCGGGCACAGGTCCCCCAGGTACGTCCTCTTTGACAATGGGACTCTGTACCTCAACAAAGCTGGAGTGACAGAAGGAGGAGATTACACCTGCTATGCCCAAAACACTCTGGGGAGGGATGAGATGAAGATCCGTGTCATGGTCATCGTGGCAGCCCCTCAGATAAAGCACAATTACAAGACATACATTACAGTGTCAGCTGGACACACGGCACTGCTGGACTGTGAAGCTGCTGGAGATCCCAGGCCACAGATATTCTGGTTGCTGCCTTCCAGTGAGATGATCTCCTCGTCCACAGACAGACACTCCCTGCACACCAACGGCTCTCTCTCCATCAGCCACATCAAACTGCTGGATGCTGGGGAGTACATGTGTGTGGCTCAGAACCCTGGGGGGGATGACACCAAACTGTATAAGCTGGATGTGGCTGGTAAACCCCCCATCATAAACGGTTTATACAGGAACAAAACAATCATGAAGGTGACGGCAGTGAGGCACTCAAAGAAACACATTGACTGCCGGGCAGAGGGGACACCTCCCCCTCAGATTATGTGGATCATGCCTGATAACATTTTTCTAACAGCCCCATACTACGGGAGCAGGATCGCGGTGCACGAAAATGGGACACTTGAGATTCGGAATATCAGGCCTTCGGACACGGCGGATTTTATCTGTGTGGCACGTAACGATGCGGGAGAGAGTGTGCTGGTGGTGCAGCTGGAGGTCACAGAAATGCTACGGCGACCAATGTTCAAAAACCCATTCAACGAAAAAATAATAGCAAAACCTGGGAAAACTACCACACTGAACTGTTCTGTGGATGGAAACCCTCCCCCAGACATAAGCTGGATGCTGCCCAATGGCACATGGTTTTCCAGCAGCATCAGCACGTCCCAGTTTCTCACAGGAAGCAACGGGACCCTGACCATCTATAATCCCAGGAGAGACCAAGCCGGGCGGTACCGCTGTGCTGCCCGCAACAAGGTTGGCTATATTGAAAAGCTGATCATCCTGGAGGTTGCCCAGAAGCCCAATATCCTCAGCCACCCTGTGGGGCTGGTGAAGGGTGTCAGCGGGGAGCCGCTGTCACTGCACTGCCTGGCCGACGGGAGCCCCAGGCCCAGCACGGCGTGGACGCTGCCGGGGGGCCGCGTCCTGGACCGGCCGCAGGTCAGCGGGAGGTTCCTGCTGCTGGAGAACGGCACGCTGGTCATCCGGGAGGCCACTGCCCACGACGGGGGCAATTACGTGTGCAGGGCCCGCAACGACGCCGGCGACTCCTCCGTGAGCGTCCCCGTCACCGTCGCCGCCTACGCCCCGCGGATCACGGGCAGACCCCCGCCCGCCCTCCACACCGTGCCGGGGGCAGCGGTCCAGCTGCACTGCGCAGCGCTGGGAATACCCAAACCGGACATCACCTGGGAGTTACCTGACCGCTCCATACTCTCCACAGCTCACCAGGGCCGAGGAGCTGGGGGCGAGCTGCTGCACCCCACGGGCACCTTGTTCCTCCGGAACCCCCGACCCTCCAATTCCGGCACGTACAAGTGCACGGCGAGGAACCCCCTTGGCAGTGACTTCGCAGTAACATATGTCCACGTCATCTGAAGTCAGAAATGCAGCAGGAACGATGGTGAACACAGGCTGCAGCTGGACTGAGGTCATCCTTGGGATGAGTTTAGTCAAAGGCAGCCAAAGGCACGCGAGTGCCTGAAAACATTTACGGTGTTCAGTCTGCAATGACTGGGCAAAAGGAGAGAGGAAGGGGAAAATTAGCTCAAGCATTATTAGCTAGCATTGGTTCTCTCCACATTCAAGGGATTTAAATTAAAGCAAACTCTGCCAGAAAACACAGACTATCAAACACAATTTACTTTCTGGGAGTGCACACAGAGAGCTCCTGTATGGACAGACTTTTTCATATCAGTTCAATACAGCCCACCCGGTACGACTGTCATAAGCACAGGTCATAGAGGGCAAGAACATTTGGGAACTAAAGAGCAGGTTTATTGGGAAGAAAATTACCTTCTTAATGTGTTTTAATATTTAGTATGTTTTTTAAATAAATATTTCATGGTGAAACAAGTAGTGAAGTATTTTTAATAGGACAGCTCTGTTTGCCACAGTCTTTTCTGCAGAGCTGGGGGATGACACAGACCAGCTTTGGACTCAGTTTGGAACAAGAGAGGGAGCTCTGCTCAGCACTGTTAAGCCAATGCACACAGACTGGGTGTAGAACCACTCCAGCTTGGCATCATTTTCTTATAGCCACAAAAGCATTTTTTAAAAGTTTCTCACTAGAAAACAATTGCTTGAATTTGTGACTCAATTTAGTATTGTGATTCCTCAGTTCAGCAGCCACACAGGCCTGAAAAGGAACTTCTGTACCTGATGGGAAAATACCTTTGTGATGGTAGGAAACGGCTACCTGCCCATTTCACACTGACCAATCACAGAGTGGACTGCTCAAATCAATTTTTAAAATATTTAAGCCTGTAACTAAAGTTCAGAGTTTCTTATTTTCTTCTTAAGAAATATATTAATGCAGGACAGAGGGCTCAAAATACACACACAAATTCTCCTCTTAAATTTGGGAATCTGTGTGTGCTCAAGGCACAAAGGGTTCAGTGAATCCATCCCTGACATCAGCCACACACAGTCTGTATTCCCTTGTTCCCTGCTTCCACAGCACTGATGGACCGGTGGCCACAGAGGGGTTGGATGGCATGAATCTCAATAGTTAATCTCTGTAATAGCTTAAGCTACAAAAAGAGCAGTTAATAAAAAAATGAACAAAAGTAACTTTTACATGGATGAGATTCGACTGTTGTAAAAGCCAATCAAAATCTACAGATTTCCGTGCAGTTATTCTTACATTACATATATATGATGTATACAAGACACAGATATATTGTTCATCATTAGCTGGCTGTGCTGCCCCAGGCCCTCTGAAGTGTGTGTGGTGCAGCCTTCCCCCTCCCCACACAACACCTGACTATGACACCATCTACAGCCTCTTTGTACGGTCAATCAAGCACATTGAGTTAGTGAGAAACAGGGAAAAAACATTCCCAGAGTATTTTAAATGCCCTTCAAGTTCAGCTTTCAAAATGAATGCATTAAAAAATCCCAATCATACAGACTAGCTCCTAAATGACATAAAGTAGTAATAAATTTATTCTGGTTTTTCAACTCCAGTATGGGCAAAATTATGATCTGTGTGCACAGGTTTGAATAATAATGATTTGTTTGTGGTGATTTCAGTTGATAATTTGATTGAATTTGTCCTCACTGATGATGCAATGCCAGCCATCAATTCCCACCTGGGTTGGGAATACCTACCTTGCCCCACTGGTACCTGACACGGGTGACAGAATAACTCCTCCAGGGAAAGGCCATCCAAGGGCTGTCGGCTCCAGGGCAGACGAAACGCGGGAAGGACTCAGGGGCTCTTCCACACTCCCACTGTGAGGGCTGGGATGAGACTGGTCACTGCTGCCATCGGGTGAGACACGGGGCTTCATCTCCCACCAGGCTTCACCAGGACTCAGAGATTCCCTCCGTGAGTCCAGCAAAGCCCCCCTGGAGCACTCGGTCCCTGTCACCCTTGGGACCATCCCCTGAGAGCTTCGGATGGGAGACACCACATGGGAACACTGCTACTTCCAGTAGGTTTATTAATGTTACATTGTGGCTTTTAATATAAACTTTAAGAAGTTCTAATACAAGCAATAAACCCACTTCAGCACCTTCTTACCACAATAAGAGCAAGAGGAATTGGTACTTTAAACAAAGAACTTTATAAAGTGCATGTGAAAATCACGGTCAAATAAACATGATTTGAATTGATGCTTGTTCTACCAACAAAGAGGTGAAGTGCCTTTCAGTTCAGTAGTTTGGTCCAGTGCAGTTCTTTTTTTTTTTTTAATTAAAAAAAAAAAAGTTTTTCCCATAAATAAATAAATAATCCCAGCATTCTTTGCCCTCTTTAAAAGTAACAGGACCTACAAAGCACCAAATTCATAAAATCTGCAATAACATTCTTCAAATAGGCCCACAAGTCCATACACTGAAATCTATTTAAATGCAAAAATAACCCCAAACCCAACCCACCTCGTTACATATTCACATCAACTGCAGCACAAAAAATAATGATGGAAATAAGAGAACTCAAGTCTGCTGTCTAGCCATGACTAGTGCATTGAATTTCCAGTGTCCTGTTCCTCAGTGCAAAGGTCCCCTGGGCCCTCCCAGCCACGGTCAGAAGTGGGGAGCCCTGTACTGGCTCCCCCCTTGCTGTGGCTGGTTACCTGGTGGAGGAAGCAAAGGGGGTGACTGTACAAAACCACAGAAAAATACCTGTATTTGCTGCAGCGGTGGCAAAGAACAGGCTGCACATCCCTCCTCCACCTGAGGCCAGAGGCACTCACTTCCCTGGGGACTCTTCCTGCAGAGGGCTGTGGAAGGTGAGGGAACCCCAGCCACAGTCCTGTCCTGTGGGCAACAGGACCAGCAGGGCCCCGTGGGGTGCCCCAAAACCAGGGCTTTGGTGTCACATCAGGACTGGGACAGGTACCCACTGTCAGTAGGTGAATGACCTCCACGTACATCTGGCAGCAGGTAAATAGGCAGAAGGTCTCCAGAGAGACAATTCCATGTTCAAACACACATTTCCATATGTCTGTGCACACACTTACTGGAGAGCTGCTTCTGGAGCTGCCGGACCAGCGCCGCCGTCTGCTGCTGCTGCGGGGTCTGCTGCAAGCCTGGCCTTGGGCACTGCAACAGGAAAGGTGAGAGGAAACACACGGTGTCTGTGCCACAGCAGGGAACCACAGCGTGCTCGGCTGGTGCCACCCCAGCACAGGGACCAGGAGGTGGGGAGGGCAGAGAGGGCAGGTGGGCGTCCTGACTGGGGTGTAACAGCACAGCAAGGACACAGGGAGCACCCCTAGAACTCACAGAACATCTGTTCTCTTCCTTGCCTTTGGGGAAGGCTTTGGGGAGGCCTCACTGGCCATGGCCATGGCATCGGGCACAGTGTGATTAGCACCCCAAACCCAGCCCCTACCACCCGTCTCTGACTCACCCTCAGGTCTCTCAGCTCGACAGGTCTGCCTCCTAAATCCCACTTTTTTTTTTTTTCTCATTAGGTCTAATGCAAATGCACATGCTTCTGATTTTAATTAAGTGATTCTTCTGCACAGGGACACATGATGCAGTTTGGAAACCTGAGGTGTTGAATAAAACTTGAGTAATCCCATACCTTAATAACTCCGTGGGCGCTGCAGAAACCGCCCGAGCTTTGCTCAGCAAAACCTTGTGCTTACTGAAGGCAGTTTCAGCATTTTACAAGACTTCAGCATCTTTTCCCTTTCTGAAACCAAATCCTTCACTTAAAATATGTTGTGTAATCTCCTGGCTACCAGGCCATAGTAACTGCTAGGTTAGTCAAAGGTATTAGCAAGAACACCGGGGTTTTGGGGAACACAAACCCAACCCACAGCACCTTCTGCTGTGCAGGGGTTGGCAGAGGAGCCTGTGCTGGGCAGGTGCCCATCGCTGTGACACTCTCCCAGCAGTTTGTTCAAGATATAAAACCCATTAAGAAAAACCCAAAAATGGATGAAAATTATCTAAGATTAATCCTTTTAAACTTGGAGGCTGCAATTTCAGCATTACTGTATTTTTTCTACTTTTCTAGTTATCCTCACCTACCTTAAATATGTTTGGAAAAAGTGTGGAAATAAGGGGAGCAAGCATAATGAGACTCTAAATTCAGTGGATGTGTCCAGAAAAATTACTTGGTAGTGATGGTGGTTGGGTCAAATAATTCCCTAAACTATCAAGGGCTCCAATCAAACAGAAAGTTGTGTCTCAAAAGTAATTCAGTTTGTTCAGCTGTCTTCATGCAGCTCTGGTTTATGACTAACTATATAATTTAAAAGTATCTTCAAAAAATAAACCCTATTTTCCCCCAGCCTGTTAGCAGTGCATCCTAAAAATCCGAGGCAGGAACAGACATCTGTGATGGGACGTGGCAGGGACTGGAGTTCCACCGTGGTGGATGGAGCTGCCAGGGCACAGGGTTGCTCCACAAACAGCACAAGCACGAGGGGCAATGCCAACCATCAGCACCTCACGTGGCCAAGGGCACGCTTCCTTGGGCACAGGTGACAAAGCCCACCCTGTCCCTCCCCTCACACCTCCCCAGAACACCCAAAACACTCTGCTCACCAGCGGCTGCTGCGGCTGCACGGGCTGGAGTCCAAGCGCCGGCTGCTGCCCCAGCTGCTGCTGCTGCACCTGAGAGAAGGTGGGCACTGAACAGCAGGGACACAGCCCATGCTGCCTCGGGGACCTACCTCCAAATCAAAAAATATCACCAAACCAGAAGAGAGGAAAAGAGCCAGACAGGCGAGAGGCCCTTTGGTTTAATGCCAGTAACATTGTAAGGCCAGACAGGGAGCACAGAGCCACCACCTCTGCTCAGCACATCCATTCTCAAATCAGCTTTCTCCAGAGGCATTCCACAATCCGAAAAATCCAAGTACTGGGTTTTACACGTATGTCCAGAGCTCCCTTCTGGAAGTCCCCAAAGTAAACAACAAATGACTGCACTCAGGGAAAGGCAGGTGGGGTTTGTAGCACCAGGCTCTGGAGTTTTAGACTCGAAGACCTGTGCGAGCGAGTGTGTAACACTCACTGACACAGTGATGCTCACACTGCTCTGTCACATCCCCAGCCTCAGCACGGCCGAGCCCTCACCTGGAGGAGCCGCTGGTGCTGCTGCTGCCCCTGCCTGCCCGGCTCCGGCGGCCGCTGCCCCACGGCCGAGGTGCCCTCCAGTCCCCCTCCAACCCGGGAACTGGGCTGCAAGGGCTGATGGCTCGGTCTGGTGGGGAAAAAATGACAGAGTAAACTTCATTTACAGACAGAGCACAATAGCCTGGGAGAACTCAACTACAGCTGCAACATCAGACTTCCACAGATTTAAAAGATGTTACATTATACATTGCACAATAAAGCCCTGCCATACTACTGCCCAGTGACTGATCTAGGCTATAACACCTTCCCCTAAACAGACCCAAGCATTCAGCTTTGGCTTGTCTAGGAATGAGTTTCTATATCTCAAGCAATTCCACATAAAAACTAAAATGTTCTCCAGCCCAAAACATCTCAGTGTTCCACTACCACAACTGAAAATGAGATATCACAAGTGAACTTTTTACTTTCTGAAATACTGGAAACCCCTGAAATTAATAGTCCTTTTCTACAGTGCTGAAAGATGTTAACTGTGTTATCAATTTAGCTTAGCTGGTTAGCTCAGCACAGACAAGGCAATGCAGGCTGGCAGCTTCATTCCTAACACAAGGCACCCTGGAGGTTTGCACACAAGGCTGTCAGTCAAGTCAAGGCCAAACTTTCTGAAGACATGGAAGCACACCCAAAGCTGGGAATACTTTTAAAAATAGCCAGGCTTGCAAGAATTTAAAACAAGTTAAGGAATTAGTGATTATTGCAGAATATACAGTAATGTTCCCAGCTCCTGAAACATTGATTTCACTAAACAAGTGAGGGAGAATTGCACAGCTCCATACAGGACACATCCTTATTCTGCTTACGACAACATAGCTGGACTGTTAGTTGGACTGTGCCAGGCTGTTAGAAAAGAAATCTGAATCAAGGCTGTCATTGGAAACTCCAGTTCTCCACTCTGCCTGCTCCATGACACTCCCTTTGATAGATTTCTTTCCTGCTTCACTTGCCTTCTGTACAGTCACATTTCTTTACCAATGAATTTTTCCTGCTTCTCACAGGCACTGCAACTCAGCTGTGCTTCTCAACTGAAGGCAATTCCAACTACTTAGGCTAAAGCAAAATTCATTTGCCTCTTTCTAGTTGAACTATGAGGTTGGTCTTGCGCTTTCTTGACTACAGACTCTTTGGCAAACCTGGAATATTGATTTTTTAATACCACACATGTGTTTGCATAATATGGATCCCAGATCTGTGTGTGTAGGGAAATAGGATCCAACAGCTGTCTTTAAATGAATTTTTATATTCTACAACCACACAGGACAGCTGGACTAAAAGGTGTGCCAAGATCAATTTAAAATCAGAGTTAAATGAGAGAAAATCATAGGGAAATTGGAGAGAAAGGCCCATTTATTGCTAATTAGATGTGGTGTTAACCTCATTTTGGTTAATGAGCAACCTGGTCTAGTGGCAGGCGTCCCTGCCACTGCAGGGATTGGAACCGGATGGTCTTTAAGGTCCCTTCCAACCCAAACCGTTCTGATTCTATGATTCTATTATTACCAGGCATTATTTTACACCAGGCTCTCCCCACCCCGTTCCCAGGGTTCCCGCTCACCGCAGGGCGCCGGTGGGAGCGGGGCCATAGCCGGGCGGCTGCTGCTGGAGGTACCCGGGGTGCTGGCCCTGCAGCCGCTCCATCAGCGGGGCACAGCCGGGGGACAGCACCACGCCAGGCTGCTGCTGCTGCTGCTGCTGCTGCCCCGGCACCGCGCTGCCATCCAGGGGGTGTCCGTGGCGCAGGATCTGCGGGAGAACAACACGAGTGACCGCACCGGGGAACGGCCCGACTGCAGCACAGAG
>JAWWLV010000011.1:450797-470472 GCA_035041135.1 Platyrinchus mystaceus | reverse complement strand
AAGCAGTGTGCACACAGGCACGGGCACAGCTCTGCTGGGCTCCCTGGGGTTTCACTGTGCAGGGCACAGCGGTGCCTCAGCACTCACTGGCAGCTGGGTGGCACTGGTGCCTGTGATCCTGTGAGAGCCTCGGGAACACAACCAGGAACAAGGGGCAGGAGAAACCCTGACTTTGTGGAACACAGGAAAAATAAAGGGACTAAGACACCAAATGATGTTCAAAGGCAGTTGGCCCTGCCTGACTAATATTTGGGGAACTGTTGTAACTATCAGCTGGCTGCCCCCTGTAAGTCAGGCAGGACACACAGCCCCAACATGGGGCAAACCCAGTGTGCTGCTCGTCCGACTGAAGGGTTGGACATACCTGCTGGAGAGCCCGTGCCTGCACCTGCTGCCACAGGAGCTGCTGCTGCTGCTGCTCTTGATGCAGGAGCTTCACGTGGAGCAGCTGCTGCTGGGATGGGACCCCATGGATCGGCTGCATCACGGAGCCCGAGCGCCGCTGCAGCACGTTGGAAAGAGCCTGCTTTGTGTTCACTGGGACAAAGGAGCCCGCTGGGTCCACCCTGGAACCACCTGAAAACCACCCAAAACACAAATGTATCCTCTGCCTTCCCTAAGAGCATTGCTGGTACAGAGCACTACTAATCCGTCAGCTCTACACAACAATGACAAACACATCTCTGCAAAGGCACAGTCTGGATTAAACCATGTTTCTGGCCTGAAAATTTAAGTGGGAAAAATAACTTTGAAGACTGTCCCTTGTAAATGAGAATGAAAAGTACAACGCCTGTATGTTCTGCTGTGTGTTCTATGCCACATAAAACATCTCACTATTACTGCTGATAAAAAGCTGCATGTCAGATCCAAAGCATGATATGAACAGCCAATTTTATAATGAGATGGTAGCAATTTATGCACTCTCTGCTATTTGATAAAAATCATGTATCTTTCCATCAGACTTACAAAGGTGATCTTACACATTTGTTCTCAAAAGCAGCATTTCCTTGAACTTTTTAGCCACTTTCTGGTATTTTCTGAAGACTTTTACACAGTTAAAATACAGAATAGTTGTATTTGGAGCTTCAGAAAAAATATTTAACATTTATAACTGGAAAAAAATTGTTAACTTCTCCTGCATAATTTCGGAGAAGCCTCAATAGTTTCTCATAACAAACTGCTGCCCTCTGGAGCCAGGAAATCCTTATGAAACTGTAACTCACTAACTGGAAGAAACAAGACAATCCTATGCAAAACTAAGCACATATCAGAAATGCTGAAGAAATGTGAGCCCACGTCTATCAGATGGTAAATTAGCCATGACAGCTCCTGGTATGAATCAAAAAAGAAATAACCCACAGGGCCTTTGTTCTTTTAATCGTCCCTCTCTCATGTCACCCCACCAGCTCTCTTACACTGCCACCACAGGGACTCCTTGTGGCTCATTTACCCAGAAAGTTCAACACCTTCACAGAGACAGAGCTACAACTGAGGGCAGCAAAGCCCTTCGAGAACCCTCTGCTGCTGAAGGAATCGACCAAACGGCACCGGTGACACAGCCCGTGCCAGAGGGAGGGAGAACCGGAACGTGGTCACGAGGGGAGTTGGTCACAGGCCCCCCAAAAGCTGCAGGGCTGTGCCCTCAGAGCTGACCGTACCTGCAGCGAGGGGCTGGCTCTGCAGGAAGAAGCCGGGCTGGGGGGGCCCCCCCAGGCCGTACCCCCACAGGGCTGGGGGCGCCGGCTGAGCCATCGGCGGCGGGGGGCAGGCGGGAGGCACCCTGTGCAGGCTGCTCTGGGGATATTCCTTAAAACACACACAGAAGGGAATGTTACTGACATTCACACCTCACTAACTCATAAATAATGCCGATTTTCCTACTGAATTATTAAAGGACAGAGACAGTTCCTTTGTCATTGGCAATGATGTAAAAACAAGATGAAGTCTGGTAATTCCCACCGACAGCTCCAGGCACATCCCAGCCATGGGTGCCTGATTAGCAGGTACCTTCTGCAGGCTATGGTCAGCTAGAGCACAAGGACAGCTCACTGTACCAGGATATAAGTAACAGCAAGAACTTCACTGAAACATCAAAAAGGCCAGAAAATTATCTTGAAATTATAGCTACTCAAACCACAACACTTGGGCAAACCAACTGGATGCTGAGGGAATACCAGCACATCCACACCACAGATGGCCATGCTGGCAGCAGTGTGGAGAGGTTGCAACCACACAGAACTCTGCTGCTGGAAACATACATCATCATCATTATTATCCTTATTATTGTTATTATTATTAATGATTATTATTCAGGTGGTGCCAGGCATGTTTTCAAACCCTTGCTCTAAGTGATTCTTCAGCTTAGGAACCCACTACTCAAATCCCAATACAATAAAAAGGAAAGTATCTCAGAAAGCAGACCAAACTGCACAGTAAAACAGTTTATCTGTGTGAAAGAGCCTTTTCCAAATTGCTTCCCATTTAGACAGGACCTGGGTTTAAACCTACAAGTTTGATCTCCTCCTGGCCATCTCCATTCCCTCCCTTCACTGGGACTCTCTCCTCCAGGTGCAGAACCATTTCCAAAGGCAGACCCACACAACACCAGGTGCTTTGGGGAGGTGTTTCAGGTTCTATGTGGCACCAACCACTTACCTCAGCCCTGGAGCTCGACTTTGACTTCCGCTTCCTGCCCTTTGCCTTCTTCTCGTCATCCGTGGCGTGTTTTCCCTGATCCAAGAGCTCTCCCAGCTTTCTTTCTGGTTCCTGAGACACAGGTGCAGTGGGCTCTTCCTCCTCCTCCTCTGGAGGAAGGGGCAAGGGCTCGAGGTAGTAGCTCCGTGGTTTGGGTTTGGGGTGTGTGTGGTACAGCAGCAGATGCTGCTGCTCCTCATATTTGAGCACTTTCCTGTCCACACGAATGGTCCCAAACCAAGTCCAGGAGAGAGGGGCAGGGTTTTTGTGACCTTCAAATAAATCCCAAGGGGACACCTTTTGTTTGGATGACACCTGAAGACCCTGTTTCAGAATCAAAGGGAAATCAAGATTTAAGAAAACTGAACAATAGACTTGCTTTTGTACATGACTGTTTGAGTCAGAGAAATCCAGTAAGGATGTTTCCACTCCACAAAATGCACCAAATGCACATGAGTGGGATTTTAACCTCTGTCCAAGGCTGACACTAGAAAAAAGCAATTATATTTTTATAGTAGCATTTTCTTATAGCCACGCTAAAAATCTCAAGTTCCATCTATGATATTCTGGAGGAAAAGTCAAATATCTATCAAAAATCTGCTGATCTGAGAATACTCTTGCTAAAAGTTTACATATTCAAATAAGGGCAGGAAGCCCAAGCACTATGTCACCAAAACATGCCTGTCCAGGCTGTAGAATGAAGAGCTCTATCCTAAGCTCTATCCTTCTCTTTTACATAAATTCACTTTTAAAAAATTATCCATGGATGTGTCATCCACAGCTTCCCTCGTCAAGCTGTGCCGATACCTCATCACTCACACAGGGAAGAATTCCTTCCCAATATCCTATCCATCCCCCTGTCAGTGGGAAACCACTCCCCCTTGTCCTGGCAACTCCAGGCACCTGTCCCAAGTCCCTGTCCAGCTCTTTTGGAGCCCCTTTAGGCACTGGAAGAGGCTGTAAAGTCTTCCTGAAGCCTTCTCTTCTCCAGGCTGAAATATCTGGAACAGAAATGCATTTGATCCCAAACACCCTTGTCATTTGCAACTCTTGTTAAAGGTGTTATTTGACAAGCTCAGTGTTCCTCAGTGCTGGCAGCACTGCCCACAGAAAGCCCACCTGTGTAAGGGACCTCCCTGCTGGGGGACTGGGACGGTGTCCACAGCTTTCACAATCCTGCCCAGGAACACTTGCACCGCACAGGCTGTACCTGTTTGCATGGAATTCCCACACTCCCAAACCCAGGGAGAGCGAGGCCAAGACAAACGTTTGCTCTTGCCTGTTTCTTATCAATGGAGTCAAAGCCCGCGATCTTGTTGCCCTTGGTGTCGATGAGGGACCCCGTGGGCTCACAGGCCACGATGTCACACGGCAGCCGGGGCAGCGGCAGCAGCTGCCGGACCTTGGCGATGCTCTGGGACGTCTTGTCCCCCAGCTCCTTCTGGGGAACAAACACACCCGTCAGCCAGACACCCAGGGGCACAGGAGAGAACATGGCACTGCTTTCACTATGAGAAATGTCCACTTGCGGGATGAATCATTTCCTTGTACTTTTACTAAATTTAAGCAAGTGGTTTTGCAAGGTATTTTTGGCTTTCTCTTTGTTTAAAGAATGTAAGTTTTCTTTTCATCTCTTGTTTAAACACAGTGTAGAAAATACATAATACAAAATTAGTGTCTCAAACGTAAATAAAAGCTACTGAGTGTCTTGCAGGGTCCCCAATTTTAATTGAATATGAAGAAAATCCTAGAAGTATCTCCCCACCTCCACATTCCTGTATTTTTATTTTCTTCTTTTCTCCTTTTCATGACTAGGTATGTTTTAGTCTCTCTATTTCCAAAAGGCCTTTCCAGACTCTAGGAATGACATGATTAAAAGATGAGGGCAGAAAGCAACTCAAAGGAAATGTTGAAAATGATGAGCCATGACCCTTACCTTTAATTTCTTCACTAAATTCACGTAAGCCCTTTTGTTCTCCTCAGGCCCTCCTTGGGAGGCATTTGACAGGTCCGAGGCGAGCGTTCCATTGATGAGGACCCCCAGCATGTCCAGCACAGTCGTGAACAATTCACTGGGAGTAAAAGTAAGTGTTATCCCAAGGAGCTACAACTGCCAGGAGATCCAGGGGCAGGTATTCATGGCAGAGGTGCCAAAGGAAGCTCCTGACCAGGCTGAGTTCCTCAGGGCTTTCTGTGCACACACCTGAGCTCACATTCCTGAGCCCCATCGTGCACATGCAGGTGGACTGTCAGGATGTGCACACAAATCTCATCCTAAACCCCAGCTCAGAGCCACAGACAGCACAAACTGCCAACAGAGGTATTAGGAATTACGGTCTGTGACTCAGGGGAGCACTCAGGCATGGGATAGGTAAGGAAGGGTGTGAATAGCACCTCCAGTGCTTTCCCAAATGGAGGTACCCCCACCCCAGGCCAGCAGAGAGCCCTAAATCCCACTCCGGCAGTAACAGGATAAAAAACTGTAACAATAACCTACACACAACCTGAACTTAAAGCCCTAAGGACACAAATTAGCTGTGCAGACATACTTGTTGGTCTGCAGATCCACAGTCCCTGAGGTGATGATCTGGAGGAGCAGAAGGGCCCAGTCTGTGGTCCACTGGGTGCTCCTCTGCACTGTGTCAAACATGCCACCCACCTGCAAAACAACACAGCAGGAAGCAGAGCTCTGCATGGCTCAAAGCTGCTCCCCTCGGCTCCCTTGGCTTCCTCTGGTGTAGGGATCACTTAGGAATAAACAGCTATTCTGTCCCTCAGGGAGCTGGATACTCGGGAGCTCCTTGCTCCTTACCACCTCCTCCAGAGTAGCTGCTGCATCTTTTCATAACGTCAGGATAACCCCAAGTTTTTGTTACCAGGTTAAGGCGCAGTTGCAGGGCTTCGTGCATCATCTGCCTGGCTTTGACATCATCCTGGTACCGTTCTTCTCTCCAGTTACTGAGGATCTAAGAAAAAGATTTGGATTAAGGTTGCTTTCCTCCTGTAGTGTTCTTCCTTTAAGTATTTGTGACCATTATCTATCAGGAATCATAAAAGACGTTTTTATCCTCTTGCCTGTTTAAGGCTTTGAGCAGATTAGACAAACTGGTGGGAGGAAAAAGTTAATTTGTAAAGAGCTCATGATCTGCTGTCAGTGGTGTGACTGCATCTTCCTGTTGCAGCAAAAAACAAACAAACAAACAAACAAACAAACAAAACCCCAAAACCAAAAACAAATAAGCTTTGATATGCATTTCTTAACAATATTGTTTGAAACAGCCTATTTCACCACAGGTAAGTCAATAGATCTCTTGCACTGGATGCAGCTTCTCAGTGGGATCTCTGGATGAGAAACAACCAGCAGCCCAGGGAACCTGGACCAGCTGCATTCCAGAGGAAAACCCACACAGTGAAAGGAAACCCCAAGCAGCAGAAACCGAGGGAAAAAACCATCAAAGGAATTAATTTCCCTGGGATGTGGAACTGTGTTGTAGCCTGACCTGAGCCCAGGGGCAATATGGGAAAAAAAGTCATACAGGTACCAACTCTCACTGTCCCAGCAGGTCACAGAAACTGAAGTCAGAGAAAGGAGACATGACCCACTGCTGTGGGCACTGGATATGTTCAGCTTAAAGGCAGTCTGAAGTTGCTGCTGGAGGCTGCAGAGTGAGCTGGGTGGGAGCAGGAACTCTGGAGCAGGATGAGCTGAGGCTGGGAGTAAGCACGAGGAACCCAAAGGAAAGCTGCAGGCAGTGGCCAGGCTGGGACCAGGAATGGTGCTTTTTAAAATATGAAAAACTCAATCTGTGTCAGCTGGAGAAGGTGATAGGTTTTCCTAAGAAGGACACCTTCAAACTTATAAAAACTTTAGCATCAAGCTAGGGACTGGGAAGATTGTTCCTCTCAGGACTAATATCTTTATCGTTTTTCCTGGAAAGAACTGAAATCCAACTCCAGTTCATTGTATTTCTCTGTAATAAATTTAGAAAAAAAGATGTATTCACACTCAAAAAAAGGAACAAACACTCCCCATTCTCCCCTCCTTGCACTGCTCCTTTTGGCACACCACTGCACTATAATTTTCCCAGTTTTACACCATCATATACACCTAAAACTGCTGACACACACACACACCTAACAAAGGGTGCTCATGGTTCTGTGCTTGTTTTACCTGAGTAACTTGATTCTGCAGGGATGTGAGAAGCCCTTCCCGTTGTTCATCCTGTCCCTTAAGGCAAGTGAGTACCAGTGACAGGAAAGGCTGCTGGCTCAGCAGGGACATGCTTTAGGAAAGCAAACACAGCACTGCATTACTGAAGTTATTTTGATACTTCCCATGCTCGCTCCCTTCCTTATTTTGTCTATGCTTTTTCTCCTGAAGTGGCACTGCTCCATCTATGTCTGTTTCTATTTTACTCAATTAAAGTCTTGCCAGAGGAATTAAATACCATGACCCAGGAAGGCAGAGCCCCAGCCAGCCCAGATACACATGTTGTTACTGAGACCTGCTGGCTCAGGGGGCCCTGAGTGACCAAGAACTGCCCACACACCTGAAGGCCTGACTCAGGAACAGAGCAGGTTATTTCAAGACTACTTTGATTAACCAGGGATATCATTTTAACAGAGATAAGGCAGTGAAAGTTTCTAATTCGTGCTACTGGTCTGAAGTGAACCCCAAGGAAATTTCCCCTAGAAGCTCTGATTAGAACAAGAGCTGCCTGAATTTGTCTAAAATTCCAAAGTGGGCTTAATTCAGTGGAACTTCTAGCATAACCCCAAGGAAGTGCAAAAACATTACAGGCACCATGCAAGAATATTTTACTGAAGGAAAATCAATAACCATTAAGTCAAAGTTCTCACACATTTTGGAAAGTTAGAGATATGCTTAAGCTCACTTCCCAACAGGAAGCAATGGTGTGATCTCAAAGGCAAGCAAAGTGGCCTAATGCCACATGTGGGAAGAGACAACAAGTGCTCTACCTGTTCCTTTACATCCCTAACATTTCCCATCACTGAGCTGCTGCACAGCCCCTGGCAGATGGGTTACAAAGCTTCCACATTTCCTCTTCTGAAACCAATGGTATTTCTTCAGCCTAACTGACACCTGAACTGTTTGGAGTTGATAAAATTTTGAGTCCTCAGTAAACTCCTCCCTCACTAACATGGTTTAGCTCTGTCTGCAGGGGTTCCCCAGAGTCATACCTTTTTTGTTTCTGTCTATCTCTTTCCTTCTTAGATGACCCCAAATGCTGCCCTTTCTCCAGCTCCTCTCCCGCAGCTTTCAAGACCCTACCTTGAACCGAGGTGGGCAGTTTGGCAATCAGGGGGGCCACCAGCCACACTCCTCGCCGCTCAGAGGAACTAGAAGCAGAACAAACTTATTTCAGCCAAAATATGCAGGCAGTTTTGCAGCCACTATTAACTGTTACAAGACTGAACTGCTTCAATAAAGCAGTGGCACAGTACATCTGGAGTAACTAGTGAGGACTGAGCATTCACAGTTTCTGGTGTCCAGAAATTTCAAGAATAGCAACTACATTTCTTGTCAAACAAAAGTAAATAGAAAGAACCTTCAGGCAACTGTTTCTGTACCTTCCTGGTTCAAGTACAACACAGTCTAGGCACTCTACACACAATTAAGCATCATGTTGGCTAAAAGAATTAAAAAGGTGCTACAAAAAAATACCTTAGGAATGTCTTTTTACCATTCTGTCTTGTATTACTTGTGTCAGCATTTCCAACAGAGTTTGGGCTGAAGAGGCCTATACCAGAGTTAGAAGAGTTATTGTTTAGCTCAGCGGATTGCTGAAACACCTCTATTGTCGCCTTTGCGATATTATCCAACAAGCTGCTCATTTCAGCCACAGACCCAGAACCCTACAGTGAAACACAAGTACACTAGCACATTCATGGCAGGTTTGCTCAGGGACTACGTTAAAATTTAACATACTTTTTTGCATTAAATATTTAGATAAGGAAGTTTGAAAACCAATACTCACAGGCTCCTTCATGCACTGTTTGATCATCAGCTGCAGCTCCAGCCACGACTGCCGCAGAGTCCACTGATCTAGGTTCTAGGGGAGAATTAACATTACATATGTTAATTGTTAATAAAATTAACATTAAAATCAACATTTTACAGGTCTGAAGGAATGAATCTCATACTTGAACACATCATGTGCAGAAGCCTCATCTTATAAGCAGATCATCACAATCACTAATATTTCTAATAGTCTAATAACATGCCAAAACATCAGAGCATTAAAGAATATGCACTTCCACACCTCACAGCTAACACCATTCCTCAGAACTTTTAACCTCATAGCTTTTCTGAATAAGAATCTCATTCTCTGCAAAATCTGAATTTAGTTAAATATGAATACAGAAATCATAATTTTCTCTTTCATTGGTAATTCCATTAATCCATGGCATTGCCATCCAGGTGGATAGGTCTGAATTTAGCATGAGGCCATCTAGACATGATTTTTTTTGGAGGACACTGACCCTTATTTGTCCTGGTCCAGATACTGCAGACTTGATTTTTCACAGGGCTGTTCACAGAAAATCCATTTTGCAGTTTAGGAAATGAACTGTCCCTAACGTAGCTGAATGTGAAGACATGGTCAGCTTGGGACTGTCTGTGAAGGCGTTTGAGCCTTTCCAACAGTGACTGTCACCCCAGTACTGTCCCCAAGCCCCACTGGGACAGCAGGAACCTCCTCCTGAGCAGCCCTGAGAGCGGCTCCCCAACGCTGGCGATGAGGAGCAGCGGTGACGGGTGTGCTGCTCCTCCCTGACTTGGGATCAGAGGGAACGAGACACCCCGAGTCACACCATAAACCTTCCCCCCAGAGACTGCAGGTCCTGAGCACCCAGAACCTTTAAAGAATGATCTAATACTTGATTGCACCAGGAGCTGCGAGTCAGTGGTGCTGCTGTCACCTGCCCCCAGTGCCTCACCTGAAGGATGCGCTTGATTTGCTGCTGCTGAGGGTTGTCACCCTCGGTGCACTCTTTAATGCCATGAGGATAACAGATAAGCTGAAGGAGTTTCTGTGCTTGTTTGTTTGAGAGAACAGGATCCAAAATAAGGTCTTTGTCAGTGCACAGCCTCTCAGGTTCTTTCAAACAGTACTCTCCGACCCACTCCTGTGAGGAGTCAAATGACAGGTTCAGCAGAGAGTTTCAAAGCAATACTAACTTTGGAAAGCTGAACAGAAAAGTGATTTTTTCATATGCAAAACTTGCAGTGAACTATGGCTCGTGCCACATGTGAGATTAGCAATGTCTTCTGCCCCTCAGAACCACCTAAGACTGTTAACAGGTTTTCCAAAATTAATTTCTTTGAAAGCAACTTTGCATTAACCCAAATGCTACTGCAAAAGCCCTTTAAGCAGAGGGCTGATAGAGTGGTCCTTCTATCTTCCAAAAGTACTTGAGATTTAGGTAAGAAAAACGCCTCAGTTCTGAGAGTGCAGGGGGATGTCAGCAACTAACTAAAGCACTTTTTAGCCCAAATAACTTATTACTCCATGTCCACATCAGGAAACTCAAACAGAACACAAATGCTGACATACTCCAACACTAATTTTGCACCAAAATATATGTTACACTTTTCAAATAAATAAAGCTCTTTCTCTAAATGAGGATGGAGGAGCAGTTTGGGGGATTTACCTGCTGGCAGATGGTTCTGAGCACGTATCTCGCGTACTCGCTCAAACCGGCGGTTTCGATGGAAACGGCTTTTCTGCAGGATTTCAAAGCAGGAGAGGAAGCCCAGATTTCCTCCTCATTGAGCTCATCTAAGAAGCCTCTCACATGGAACTCTTCATTCTTCAAGGAGCTGACATTGTTGCTGCCAATTTCTGCATCACCTGTCCAGCAGAAGCACAGAGTGAACTCCCACCCCAGCCCCCACACCCTCACCCCGAGGGACAGAGAGGGATACAGAGATGCCTTCGGGGCACCAGGAGGTGGGAGTTGAGCAGCAGTGAGGCCATCACATCCAAAAGGGCAGCACTGGCTGACTCTGAACATCACCAAAGTACTGTCCTCTGGCTTCATGTTGCAAAGCATCTTTTTAATGGGTATTTCGGAAGTAGGAAAAGGTTTATGCAAATCAAACACGACTGAAGCTCGAAAGGAAAAGGTGAGTGAAAGGAATTGCTTTGGCAAGTAAGGAAGAATTGAGTTATTGGCTCTTCTCAGATGCCCCTTTTCCAAGTCCTATCTCTTACTTTGATTTATTAACATTCTGTAGATCAAGAGACAAGTCAGACCAAGGGCCCCTCAGTACTGAGTGACCCCTCAACCTTTCTATGAGCCCACATTTGTATTCAGGAGGGATGAGAGGGAAGAACCTGGCAGGCAAATAATACAATGAAGAGAGTGGCACCAAGGTCCCATGAAGCTAAAGCCACCCCAGAAAGCTCTGATAAAACTGGAGCAGTTTCCACAGAACTGCAACAGCTACCATTTATCTGATGTTTTTCCTCAACAAAGCAAGTACAATTTTTAAATTACTAATGCAGGACGCCAACAAGAGACCTCTCCAAATAGAACAGTTTGGGTCTATAGGAGGAGAAGTGCTGCAGTAAAGGCACAAACAAACTATGAACCCAAACCTTCCCTTGTACTCCCTGCACCAAACCAAACCACACCACGTCCCTGCAGAGATGAAACCACGGGTGTTCACACCACACACCGTTAATGAAGAAAAATCCCAAATCTCAGCACTCTGAATAGCAAGAGTACATAGACAATGGCCATAAACATTTTTCAATCTCACTCTCCAATCCACCAGTCTATCCCAGCTAGCTCTGTCTGCCTGTAACATCCTTCCCCAGTACAGACAGGTTATTGCAGGGTCACAGGGGTTTTGAAAGTTCTGAGGCACTGGCCAACAGACTGTCACAATGGCACTCTGGCTGGAGATACACCCTGCAGGCACAGCCATGGCTGGAACATCTTGCTTGTTTAACTGGACATTTACTTAGCTCCAAAAATACACCTCCCCAGAGGTCACAAGAACTTTAGCTGATCTTGAGCCAAACCAAAGCTCTGAGGCAGATACTTGTCTGGAAAACAACACTCACCACTCATGGAGAGCTGCTCAGGGTGATGCTTTTACAACTTCCACAATGGCAGACACCCGGGATTGGTGGTAAAACACAAAAAAACATGGGAAAGCTTATCTGAGATCCTTTTTCCTCTCTGTATGTGAGAGGGGCTTGCCTGAGTTTGAATGTACTGGGACTCAGTGGCAGAGGTCGGGGTCAACATCTGAAATAGTCACATCTGCTCAAAGCCTGTCCACTGGGGCTGACTCACCAGGGAAAAATCTTTAACCTGGAGTCTGCTCTCCCCTCGTGCTGCAGGAGCCACATTCTTCCCTTGTCCTCAGGGTTTTCCTTCCCCAGGAGCATTCCCAGGGAGATGAACTAGCACAAGCTGTTTTCCACCCAAGCACTGGCACAAACACATCACACAGGACTCTGCACACTCTTACCAAGCATCAAAATTGCTTTCAAAACTGCAAACACAGCTCCCACTTCGATGCTGTTGTGAGCAGCGGCCAAGAGGTGACGATCACAGGAAGAACGAATTCCAGGAAATAATTTCCCTGCAGAGAGAAGAGTAGATTTTGTAGAAAATGGGTGTTATTTACCAACTAACATTTCCTTTGTATGAAGTCCTCCTCAGCTAGAATAGCTGCAGAAGTACAAGAACTGAATGAAGAACTGAAATCTTCTGAAATCTTCTGAAAGTGCAGCCCAAGAGGTAAGTCATTAAGTCAGCTGGGATATGTGGTTATGATGGGTTAATATCAGAATAAGCTGTGGGCACTGAAATAGAAAAAGGAGCCTGTTGGTTCACTGTGTCCATGTGAACAGTGAATTTAACCACAGTGAGACACTGAAGTCTATCTTGGTTTTGACTTCACAGATTTAGGAAATTACTTCCCTCACCTCACCTGTACGACAAATGAGGCAGAATTAAATGCTGTCAATGCCTGTTGCACAGTTACACTTAATTCTGCAGCTCAGCAGCCTGAAGAAGCCAGCGAGTGCTTTGTGTAACTTGAAGGGGGAGAGGCACAGACTGCAAGGCAGGGAAAGAGAGGGGAAGGATGAATCCATCACCTCTCTGAGACAATTAACTGAGCCAGATGCAAGGAAGGTCTGTAACATGGTCTCATTGGTGTTTGATGTGTATGACTTCCTATGGTTCAGTCATGATTTTTCCTATCCATTCAAACCTACTTCTATTTCTAGGGAAGCCACATCTGTCTGTTCTCAGTCAGTATTTCTCACAGCTCTTGCCTTTTTTTTTCAAATATGCAAAAAAGCTCATTAATTTATGTCAGAAAAGAAATTACTATTACTTTCAGATGGAAGAATTTGACATCACTTAAGAGCAGACTTTCTTTTCCTGCAATTTCTTTTTCCCATGGATATAATTTTGCTATCAAATTTGCTGAAATATTACAAGTCACACATACATAACACAAGTTATCACCAAGCTTCTGTGGATTTAATTGTTAGGTACTTTTTCCTTGCCTTTTTCCTTCTCTTTTGCTCTGTGGCAAATACACACACATCAGACCTGTAAACAGTCACATTTATAAGAAAAGAGAACTACCTTAACATATCCTGAGAACTAATTTTCTCATGTACCTTCTGTTGGACAATATGCTTTATTATACCCCATTTGAAATTACATTTGCTCTCCATTTCCATGCTAAGCTTCCAAACATCACAATGTGTATCCCTGTTAGTGCCTCTGTCACTGCCATTCTTCATCACTGCCAGGTGTTGATAATAAGTTTCAGCAAACTCCTATAGTTTTACCTGCATCCAAACCATTTCCCAAACCATTAAGAATTGTTGGTGTCGACTCCTCACTAGTGAAATGTGCAATACTGAACTTGCACTATGGATATTTTCACCCATGAAATCTGCAGCCATCAAAAACCAGTTCTGGGTTCATTCTCTGCAGTGGAAGGACCAGGCAGCAGACAACTCACCTGTTTCCTGGCCAAAGAGGCACATCTGGGGTGTCCTGAAGAGGTGCAGGAGCAGCCGGCAGGTCATCCTGGCCCCGGGCTCAGCATCCGGATCCCCACAGGCTGCGGAAGACGGGACATGGACATCAGGATCTGCCCAGGACCTCACAAGTCCCAGTAGCAGGCCTGGGAATGTTCTTCCTCAGAGCCCCATTTTAGATGGAAATACAGTGATTTCATCAACAGGAACAAGCATTTATGGCCTTGAGTCATTAAAAATCAGGAAAGAATGGCAGGAATTTTGGTAAGCAAGAGACATAATTAATGGCAGAAAAGAATATATGGTTGCAATGGCTTTTGACAGTTACAGCAGCAAGAAGAAACACAAATCCAAGCAGAAAGTGAAAAGAAACGTCTGAAGTGGCCAACAAAGAGGACCCCAGGTACAGCACAGATGTGGCAGGATCTGGAGCACACAGTGTGGAGCAGCAAGGAGCTGTGAGAGCAGGTGAGGCTGCACACACTGGGGACAGGGGGGCAGTGCCCTGCCAGCAGCTCTGACCTCACCCACCCAGTCTCTGCCCTACCCTGGCACCGCTCCCTGGGAGCCGCAGGACACGGCACTGGCACTGCAGGCACAGCTTGTCCCACCCGTGGAGAACGCTTAGCACAGTCTCAAGGGTTTCACTTTACACTTTTCTCGTGCTGTTTTCTCACCAGCTGCCAGGAGGGAAGGCAGAGCGACGTGTTGGACAACATCCTCCAGGGAAAAGCACTGCCGGGCGATCAGGATGGCAGCGAACGTGGCCAGGGAGTCGTGGAAGGACAGGTCACTCACCTGCGAGGAGAAACACTGCAAGGCCTCACACAACAGTGCACACACCCCTGCCACGAGCACTGAGCAGTTCATTCTACAACAAAATGGGTACACATAAGCACTTTTAATGCATATCCCAAACATCTTATGGCAAATATGGCTTTTAACTGAATTTTAAAGAACACCAATTTCAAATACCAAAATATCAAAATTCTGAAATAAAAAAACATTAGTCATAAAAATCAGAGAAAATTTTAGCACTCATTAAAACTAGATAATATCAAGACTTCTTCCTCGGCTTCAGGAGAGGAATGTCCCTATGGACACAGCTTTAACATGCTCCCAAAGGCAAATGCCTCCAAACTGAGGGTAAATACATGGAATCAAGTATTGGATCACATCAGTGACTGTAATCCTGCTGACCAGAGCAGTATCACCCATTCTACAACCAAGGAGCCAACACCAAAACAAGGTACTTAAAACAGAGACAGTTATTTCCACACCCATCAGCATTTCAGGAAAAGCACACCAGTCACCCTGGTACTCTGCATCATCCCATCATAGAGAACGGAAAAAATTCACAAAGACAAAACTCTAAGCACTGCTCAAATTTACAGTAACCCTGAAGATGTAGGAAGGAAAATCAGTCAGAAATCTCATTAAAAGCCTTGAAAAGTCAAACGGATACAAGACTGAATCTGTGCTCTGCATTTTATGTTGAACGGAAGCCTTACCACCCCTCTAAGGAACCCTGGGGTAAATAGGTGTCCCAGGCATTTAGATGATACTGAACTCACATCCACGCTGCAGAGCAGATCATTGAAGCCCCAGACGTGGTTTGAGGAGCAGCACAGAGCCTTGAGGACCCCCAGCCACTCGGAGCTGAGCAGGGTGCAGCACGCCGTCAGCTCCGCACACAGGTTCCCTGTGTCATTGATCCTGGGAAGGACAGAAACACCCATACAGAGACCACAGATTCTGTACCCAAAAAACATTTCAGTCAAAGCAGAGCAGTGCTTGGCAAAAGAACTGATTTCCTTCCTTCAGATGGGGATATATGTCCTGATGTAATTAGGCTACTGTACATACACCCCAGGGCTACCCCATGGTGGACAGTCTGGAAGAAACCTCTCTGGCAGCAGTGTCAGGACAGGAGCGTGTGGGGCACCTTCCCCAGCCCCAGGTCACTGTGACAGGTCATGCAGGAGCCCTTCCCCCTGCCAGGACAGCACCACCATCAGGAGGGAAACAACTCACAGAATCAAGTGGCACTAATGAATTTTACTGCACAGATCCCATACTGTGTAACCTGGGATTTGGGGCATGATTCAGGGTTATGTAACAGCTTAAGAAACAGAGCAGAGTTGAGTCATCCCAGTGCAAGTAATTTTCTCCCTGTTCCACAATGAAACTTGTTTGGCCGCATTTAGATGTTCCCTTTTGTGCTCTTACAAAGCTGCTTCCTCTCAGCTGCTCTGCCCTGCCAAGGATGGCCCACACTCCAGAGAATCACAGACTGCTTTGGGTTGGAAGGGACCTTAAAAATCGAGTTCCACTCCCCTGCCGTGGGCAGAGACACCTTTTACTATCCCAGGTTGCTCCAAGCCCCGTCCAACCTGGCCTGGAACACTTCTAGGGATGGGGCAGCCACAGCTTCTCTGGGCAACCTGTGCCAGGGCCTCCCCACCCTCCCAGGGAACAATTTCTTTCTCACATCCAATATAAACCTACTCTCTGACAGTTTGAAGCCATTCTCCCAAGAAAACTCTTAATACTTAAAAAACCCTATGTCTTGCCTATGAAGACAAAATCCATAATTTATGAATAAATAAAACACTTAATAAATGAAACACCAATTGCACCAGAAGGAGGCAATGACCTAATGCAGAACCTTCCCTTGTTTGCAGATTTCTAGCGAGCAGAGATTGTGCCGAGCTGTTCATTCTGAAGCAGCTCAACTGCTGACACAAAACTCTCCCAGACTGTGTGGCAGCGAGCGCATGCTGCTCCTTCCTCCCTTCTGCTAAACTATGCAGATTGATCTAACCAAGTAACTCGGAGGAAGTTACTCAATACATTTTCAGCAACAGGAATGAAAATGAAAACAACTGCAAAAAAAAAGAAAAAAAGACACAAAACAAAAAGATTAAAGGAAATCTCATCCCCACTCTGTGAACTGGCTGTGGTCCCACCCCAGGCCTCACCTCCCCGGGTCCTGGTGCCCCATGCACACGTTCATCAGCGCGTTGCAGACGAAGCTGTAGCGGTTTGCCGCGTTGCCGCTCAGGATCTTGCCCAGCATCGAGTAGTTAATGCTGTGAGCAGAGGGATTCTCGAGGAAATCCAGCATGAACTCTGGGTCCCACAGCAAGTTGGAGTTCGAGGGCTGGATGTTGCTGTAGATCATCTGCTTCACCTTGGAACAGGCACTACTGAGGACCAAAAACAGAGGGAGCTGCCAAAGGCACCTTGCAGGAATGTGCTGGACACACCACGTGGGATGAGAAAATCCCGGCTGCGTTACCACTCCAGACACACTTTCAAACTCGTTTTGGATAAGGAGCATCTACCAGATAATAATGATGATACATAAATTTTGTTCAAGTTTTCCTGCAAAGAAAGTCTTGAGTTTCCAAATCGCTTCTTGGACATTGGGAGCAGCTGGGTAAGGCCCAATATGCTCCTCCCCAGCAGCCTCTTCCTGGGGCCCAGGTGTCCCTACAGGGAGTATAACCACACTTCCCAGCACTGCTCTCCCATTCCCGTGTCATGACCCAGGGAGGTGCAGTGGGTCAGGGGAAATTCATTAAGGCAAAATGAGAACATTTATCTCAATTAAAAACTACATTTGATAATAATGTGACATAATAGACAACATTTGGAAACCAGTAAATAGAGAAAAGATACTGAGAGGTCATATTTTGACATTAATAATTAGACAAAAGGGCAAGAACTGTCCCAGGCCACGAACACCTCTGTGTGAAGTAGTTTTCTTCAGGGAAAAAAACGTGTCAGTGAGGAATGCAAATTTCACACCCAAAATGCTCTAAGTGTTTGTCTCCAGGATGGAGTTTTATACCACATAGACAAACTTCACTAATTAGCCCAACTGGGAAGACTTTCTCATTACTGAAAAGAATCTATTAATTGAAATTAACTTAAAAGATGTGAAAATTTTTATGTTTTTTAGGACTCCACCAGCCCCAGGACGAAAAGAGAGAGGAAACACTGGGCAGCCTGGAAGGCAGTGGGAGCTGAGGGAGCAGCACCAGGTCTGTCTGGGCAGGGGCTGGGGGGCAGCACCCTGTGACTGTGCAGCCCCTGCAGCCCTGGGACCCCCTGTCACTGCCAGCCCTGGGGACACCTCATCCCTGCAGCCCTGGGAGCCCCTGTCACTGCCAGCCTGAGGCCATTAGTGGGGTAATTAATTAGAAGAAGGGCAGTGCCTACATTAACCCTCTGCTCTAACAGCCAGCACAGCAGCAGAGATGGAAATCCAGTGAGTGGAACACAAACAGCTCTCACCAAAACCACCAGACACTGCATGGGCACAGGGCTGTCCCTGACACCCCAACGTTCACCTACAGCCACCCCATGGTCACAGAAAGGGAGCCCAAACCCAAACAGCACCGAGCACCGGGGCAAAGCAGCCTCTGAGACAGCACTTGCACCACAAGCAGTGCTGGGGGAGTGGTCAGGAGCTACGATTAAAAAAAAAAAAGTGAAAGAATGACTTAAAAAAAGGAAGTTTAGGGAAGATTAGTAACTGTTCCAGGCACATGAAACAAAACATGCTGCTCTCTCAGTGACACCCACTCAGGAGACACTGCAGAGGAGACCAGAGCATAGCAATGCACGGGGGGTGAGTCTCTAAATGTAAACATTTATGAATTCTAATTTATCATTGCTTCAAACTGACTGAGTCAGCTGGGCTTACAGCAGGAGAAAAAGGAGCTTGAAATGTGACTGTGAACATCCAACTGGGTTCGGGTGTTTCAACTGTAGCAAGGAAACCAATAATAGAATTAATATAATGCTATTACCTTACACACAGCCATCTAAAAATGTATACATAAATTCTATTAACAGTTTTCAGGTATTTCTAAATCCATTTGTCCAAAAAAAGGCGCTTCAAAACAAGTGCTGTGTATCACATATTTAATATATGATTTAATACCTTGTATATCTATATATTGCTAGATGCTATTTTGATTTGCTATTGTAAGTTAGCATTAATAGAAATGCTAATTTTTATTGTGTTACCAAAACTTTAGGTTTTAAGCAGGAAAATGAGCATAGAGCTAAGATATTTCTGTAGTTCTTCTATATTTCTTCTTTTTTGTTACGTTTCTCATATTAAATGCTACTGTTCCCATGTATCTGTAAACCTACCAAAATATTAAGATTATTACTGAGAACACCTTTCCTGCTCTCTATGAAATGAAACCACAAATCTGAACTATGCAAACCCAAACCAGGAGCAGAAACAGCAGCTGAGGTGGTTTGTGAGTCTCACGAGATGTGGATTTACATCTGAAACGTTTCCATTCCCCCTTTACAAAGTAAAAGCCAAAAATACAGTATATGGAAACCTAATGTTTTTTAAATTTAAAAATCAAGGAACTGAACATTCAAGCATGAAACTTCACAAACTCAAACATGTTTGTGCCTCTCCCCACATCAAAGGAAGCTTTTACAGAACGTTACAGATGCAGCAGCTGAGATTTTGTGGGTTTTTTGAGCAGCACTGCCTGTACTGCAGCCAGGGTGCTCCAGGAATCCCATCAAGACCCCCCAGCTCACAATGGCAGTGGGGTGAGGGGGGTCCAATGCCGTGGGGTGAAGTTGCATTGAGGGGGTTCCACGTCACTCACCCCACAATGCTGGAGCAGCCCCTGAGCTGACCCAGCTGGGAGGGGACTCAGCCCCTGCTCCCCATAGCCCTGGGACCACCAAACTGGAACCAAACATCCCCTGGGACTGGGACCAGGACCACACATCCCTAGGACTGGACCACACATCCCCTTGGACTGGGACCAAACATCCCCTGGGACTGGACCAAACATCCCTGGGACTGGGACTGCACATCCCTGGGACTGGGACCGCACATCCCTGGGACTGGGACCGCACATCCCTGGGACTGGGACCGCACATCCCTG
>JAWWLV010000011.1:436706-450697 GCA_035041135.1 Platyrinchus mystaceus | reverse complement strand
CGCTTTCTCTGCTTAAGAGAGAACAAAATGACTCTTAGGAAGGTGTGTGTGCCACCAACCCTTCGAAGACCTGCGCGGTCTGCTCGGCGCTGAGGATGAGGCAGGCGTGGTGCCGCCGCAGCACGGCCACGATGCACACACACAGCCCCGGCGTGTAGCTCCCAGCCAGGCTGGACGACTTCAGCAGCAGCTCAGCCTCCACCACGCTCAGCTCGTTCAGCAGCTGAGAACACACACAAAAACAGCAAACTGAAAGTAACTTCCCAGTTAAACACATAAAACAGAAGCAAAAAATCCAATATATTAAGGAACAACTGTGAGGTAACACGATGGCTTAGTCTGAAACAGCAAAGCCCATCCTAAGATCCTTTGTTCTAAAATAAACCAGAATTTTGTTCATTTTGGAAGATTTAAAAACGCATCTATTGATTCTCCACAATGGTCACGGCATGGTGGAAGGGGAAGCGTCCAGCACGCTATTTCAGAGGGCAGCAAACTGAACCGGACACAAGCACCCAGAGGGAATTTGCAGTCCAGCTCTTGGGAGTTTTCTGGCTTCCCAGAACATGTACCGCAGCTTTGTCCTCACATGACCTCCCGAAATGAGCTCTGCTCACCTGTATGGCGAAGTCTATCAGTCCGTTGATGTTCAGTGCTGGCTCCATGAGATCGAAGATGAGCTGGATGTGGTGAGCCAAGGGCAGGTGGTACGACGTTCCCGAGGCAAAGCTAGTGATCTGCTCGAGAATATTGCTGGAGATCTGGGAAAGGGAATGCTGGAAGTCAGATGTGACCGAGGGCTCCTCAGGTACACCAGCACTCCGAAAATCCTGCTGTGCAAGTGGCAGCAGTGAGTGCCACACTGTGCAGGTAAAAGCGCTCACACACCTGCACAAGCACACCTGGCACTCCCTGTCCCTGAGCCAGGCACAGTGCCCTTCCCTTCCAAACCTGACAGCACACAAAATGTTGTTCTGCTGCTTCACAGCTGAGTCTCAAACTGTTCCCAACAGCCACAGCACTGACTTCTGTTCTGAAGGCAGTTTGCTCCAAAGCAGCAGCAAAATCATTTTTCTTTGCATCTTACTGCACTGTGATTTATTTCAATTGATGGTTTTCAGTTCATTAATAACCAAACTTGTAATAAATTTATTCAAAAGACTAAACCAAAAGATGTCTTATAAATTAAGTGTCAAACATTTACCTCTTTTATTTGTTTTGCATGTTAGCCTCTGGTGTTAGAACATACTTTAAACCAGTAACATGTACAAAATGATGAAACTCTGTGCTGACAAACTTGCACACTTATGAGTCCTAACACACAGCAGGAAAACCAGGCTCGTCTTTCAGAACAAATTATCATATCATCATAGAATGATTTAGGTTGAAGGGGACTGTAAAGCTCAACTCATTCTGCCTCTCTGCCATGGGCAGGGACACCTTCCACTAGACCAGGTTATTTTGTATACATACAAAACACCCATAAAAAGCATGATTTCCTTCCCACTTGACATCCCTGCAGCAGAGCTAGAAGGCCACAATTTGATACAAGGGAAGTACCTGGGATGTCACCTGATGTTGATCGAAATAGGACAGCTGCTGTAGCTTTGTGAACACAGTCTCCAGTGTTGGAAATGCCTCTGGTTTGGTCTTCCGGGCCTTCTGCCCTTCGTCCTCCACTGAACAGATTTAAAAGACAGTAAAAACCTTAATAAGTTTTACTCATGACTGTACAAACCCTACTAGCTCCAGTTTTCCATTATGATGACAAACAACAGCATAAAATGTCAAAGCTGCCGTGAGGTTATCCCAGTGCACAGAGGTGACACCCCAGAGAAGCTGGAAACAGCCACACGGTGTTACCAGGAGGGTGAGAACATGGATCCCTCACATTCCAGGCTTCAGCCCAACACAAGTGTTTGCAGCCAACTGCTACAATGGAAACCAGGGGTTTCTAGCAGTGGCAGCCCTTGGTCATCCCAGTGCACTGTGGGGCCGTGGGGCTCTGCTCAGCACCTCACCCAGGGACTGCCAAGGGAAGGAAAGCCAAATTGTGGGATAACATGCATGTCTCCAAACAAGAGTCGCTACAGGCGACTGAACAGCAGCCTTAGAGCATTTACCACCCATTTCTGTAGTGCTCTTCTTGTTCAGGATTTTGAGGATGTCTTTGGTAATCTTCTTCAGCTGATGCCTCGCTTCATCACGCTCCTTACCCACACCATACAGCAGGATCATGCGCTGGTTACACTCATGGCTTGAGGATTCATCCTGAGAAGAGCAGACACAAGTGAAGTCTCTTTGCCTGTCCCTGTCATCACCTGCAGACACTCGATCCAGGCAGCCCAGGCTGCAGGAAACAACAACTGACTCCGACACAAAAACATCTCCTGTGGCTGTCAGTAGGGAGGAAACAGTGCCAAAAGGGATCACTGAGGAGCGGGGTAAAAACACAGAGGGGAAAATGCAATTGGATATTATGAATTCCGCGTGTATCTACAAGGACAGAATCAGGGGATGACCCTCCACAGTGTCCCCTGGATCAATATTTCACAGCAGATCAGTAAATGGAAGACAGATGTTTAGAAACCGTGTAACACTTACTATGTACAAATCCATTGGAAAAAAAAATGCAGTCCAAGACCTAAAATTCTGTCTTGCACATCCCAAAGAAATTGAAATATGTGGAGTTTATTTCATTGTTACTGGCCTTTCAATGAAATGTATATATCATATAATGTTGATGTACTGTATACAACTTGGAAACTTGAAGAGCTGCTCTGCAAGTTACATAAGATATAAATATTTCCTTCAGTAATAACCTCCTCCAAAGCAACCAATCACTACTTCTTTCAAATACTTTCAAGGTTTTAAAAAACAAGGCTGTGTACAAAAATAACCCTAAAGAATCACAAGGTCTAAAGGGGCAGACAGGAGTGCAGCTCTACGCTCAGAAAGGTTGCACAATCTGACTAATACCCACTCTTTTTACAAGTAGTGTCTCTGCAAGCCAGACAAAGGCAGGAAGTAAACCACTAATTATTTTTAAAGTTCTATTTATTTCTCTTTTTCTTCCACAGAAAGCAGAAGCAGAAGCTCTGAGCGCATCTGTTGGAATCTGCTGTTGTCACTGGCTGAGAAAACAGTTCACAGCCAGAGGAAAGTCTAAGCCTCAGGACTGGGATGCTCAGCTGCTCCTCCTGCCTCTCCCTGCTCCGAGGGATCCCACAGGAACCCTGCTGCCCACTCCCACGGTGAAGACTGGAGGGACTGCCAAGGTCCCTCCCTCGCAGGTTCCACCGCAGGGAACACCCAGCATTCCACGGCTTCTCCCGGAGACCACGGTAACCTGCCCTTGTCTCTGGGGGGAGAAAGTATCCATGCTCAGGGAGTACTTGTTCTCTTAGGATTGCACTTGGCAGCTGACCCTGTTACATGCTTCAAGGCAAAAGCCATTTTTTTCTACCTCAGAGGGAGAAATAAAACTTTGTGGCTCTGTAAGGCAGATGTCAGGGATTGGAGCATGAGCTGACAGCACATCAACTCCTGTTTTAAGCAGGCAGAGCTCAGACAAAGACACAGTCCTGTAAATAACAGCATCACTATGCTCCTGAGAGTCACCCCAGCCCAGCTCGGGCCCCACTGGCTGCATATGCTTCTTCCCAACACAAAAATAAGAAGCAGACTGAAAAGGTTGAACCCTTATGACAGGCTCACAATTTCAATTTTTTCTGTTTGTTTCTCCAGGGAGGGGGGACACCAGAGTGCAAATGAAAGCCACAACCCACTTCAGCTCCTCCAGGAACTACAGCAACTGTACCAGCGACAGCAGGATCAGCCAAGTCGTCTTCCCTTTGCTGTACACATTTCTGTTCCTGGTGGGCATCACCATGAATGGCCTGGCAATGTGGGTCTTCTTTAAAATATCCAGTAAATCCAACTTCATCATCTTCCTCAAGAACACTGTCATTTCAGACTTTCTCATGATCTTGACTTTTCCATTCAAAATCCTCAGTGATGCAAAGCTGGTATCATGGGTCCTGCGAGGGTTCGTGTGCCAGATCACCCAGGTTGTGTTTTACTTCACCATGTACATCAGCATTTTATTTCTTGGTCTGATAACTATTGATCGCTATCAGAAAGCCACTTCACCATTCAGAACATCAACCCCACGGAGCCTTTTGGCTGCCAAGATCCTTTCCACAGCAATCTGGGTATCAATGTTTGCTCTTTCACTACCCAACATGATTTTAACTAACAAGAAGAGAACGCCCAAGAACGTAAGGAAGTGTGCTCTCCTCAAATCCGAGTTTGGCTTAGTCTGGCATGAAATCGTAAACTACATTTGCCAGCTCATCTTCTGGGTTAACTTAGCAGTCATAGTGGTATGTTACATCCTCATCAGCAAGGAACTGTACAAATCCTATAAAAGGACAAGATGCACAGGGAAGGCATCCAAAAAGACTGTCAATCTGAAGGTTTTCATCATCATCGCCGTGTTCTTTATTTGTTTTGTGCCATTCCACTTTACCAGAATCCCCTACACCTTGAGCCAAACGAGAGACGTGTTTAACTGCTCTGCTCGGAACACCCTGTTCTACCTGAAGGAGACCACGCTGTGGCTGACATCCCTCAACGCCTGCCTGGACCCATTCATATACTTCTTCCTTTGCAAATCCTTCAGGAGGTCCTTGCTGGGCACGCTGCGCAAGCACACGGCGGTGCCGGGGCTCGGGACACGGACCCAGGAGCAGAACGAGGCGGATGACACGGACGAGACGCCGGTCTAGAGCTCAGGAGTCCGTGTGCCCCTTCCTGGCCACACACGTTCACTGTGGGTGGAAGGAGCACAAGTCCTGTGGAGAGTATCTAGAGCTTCCCTGACGTCTTTACAAATTGTCCCACAGATGAAGCATAAGCACCCTGGAACCACCACCACTGGCTGCAGACATAAAAAGCTTGAATACCGGAGGAGTTTCCCCAGCCTCCATCCTTGCCAAAAAGGACCCCCCCTGACTCCAACCACCATGCCTGTCAGAACTGCTGGGAAGAAGTTTGAACTTAAGGGTAGAACTGTGAGGAAAAACTTTAAAGAGTATCATGAAATGCTACAGATGAGATCACGAACTGCAAAGATTTTGCAGAAATAGCTAAACTTGTGTCCGTGACAACACAAGATCTGGGAAATACAGATAAAATACATAGTAAAATGTAATTTTTTATTACAGGGAGCTGTCACCTTGTGCACAACTGGCAGACAAACAATCCTAGGCCAGATGTAGAGGAGACATTTGTCTGTGCAGATTTTAGGTAACAGAATAACACTGTGCTTATCTCATTCTGTGCTTGTAATTCCTAATCTATTGACCAATAACTAATAGTTGTATGTCAGAGAAAATTATTTCATAATCAGGCTTATCTTAATATGACTTAAGTCCCCAAATTCTTCCCCTTACTACATAAATAAAAAAACCTGTACACTTTTACAGAGAATGATATATTATATTAGAAAATACACAAAGACCTAACTGACAGCATACTGAGATTCTGGGGAAAGACAGGCTCAGAGTAACATTTTACTGATAATTAAGGGCAGCTTTTTGCATTATACAAAATATTCAACCATTTCTTTTGCAATTGGAAAACCTGGGAAAAAAAAACAGGGAAGTATTTTCAGGTACATGACATCTTCAGGTACCACAACAACCACACGTGAAATAGCCCGTGGGCTATTGGAAGAAATTGTGGTTCATTTATCAGCACTGCAAACAGCTGCAATTAATCAGTATGTGTCACCATCACACAAGAGCTCGGTCCTGCCCAAGCCATCGCCTGTCCACCCTTCCCAGGACGTGTCCCTGCCTGCCACGGCACTTCTACCACTGAAACCCAATTTCCCAAGAAGTTAAAAGGCAGCTCACTCACTGCTCACTTACTGCCACACTGAGCCTTGGGGTTTGTGCATCTCTAATAACCTCAGGATGAGTTAAACCTTCCACAAACCATTTTGTGCCTGCTGACGCTGGTCCCTGTCCCAGCTGATACAATCAGTAACTGGGTTCCAGCACAGAGCACCAGGATTTCCCTGGAAACTGTGCCCAGTCACCCCAGAGCATGTTCCCACACCAGCCCCCAGGCCAAACAGTTCCCACTAGTGCCCAGGAGGGATGTGCCAGATGCCCCACTCCCACCCAGCACTCATTCCACATATTTTCTGCACCTACACCCAGGGACAGGGTGGCAGTTACCTGGCAGCTGCTTTCCCTGATCTGACGAGCTGTTCAGACGACAGACACCACAGACACCGTGTCCCACACAGACGTCACTGGTGGAACATGCAGAGGTACCTGGTACCTGCTGCCTTTGGCAGCTGGGAACAGCATCAAGAGCTGAGTTTGGAAGAAAACACAGAAGGTGCTGCGTTGGACATCAGTCCTGGAGCATTGCACTGGACTGTGTCACCTTCACACAGTCACTGGTGGGCAAACAGAAGGCGGGTTGGGCAGCCAGGGACACATCACACTAATGGCAATGGCAAGGGTGAGCGTCATGCCAGCCATCCTCAAGGCTCTTCAATCTCCCCAGCCATTTAACACCAACACCAGCCCCCACAGTAACCAAAATGTACCAGGTACTGATGCACAAACTCTCTGTCACACAGCACCCGTGAATCAATCCCGCCTGCCCCAAAGGGACGGCTTGACCAGGAGACACTTCCCACACTGCAGCAAACACAGAGCCAGAGCTGTCACACCAGTGGGCAGGAATAGACTGACACAAACAGCTCTGTTCACAGAGAAATGCACCAAACTCCAGCATTACACCTAACAAACACATTATCAATCCACAGCCTCCCATGCAGCAGTAGCTCCTTCCAGGACCAGAGAGTGGCTGTAATCAGCACAGTGCATCATCTGGCTACACAGACCAAAATAAACCAGGAGTTCTTTGGATCTCCATTCTGGAGATCCAAAGTTGAGCTCAGGTTCATGTGCCAGTATTCCCAGGCCACAGGGAGAGGGGGCAGTCCCTGAATATGTCAGTGCACATGGTTTTGGAGCCGAGTACCTGCTGTAAGGCGGGTCTGAGCAGACTCCGGTCACACACTGACAATGACTAGTGCCATCCAGAACAGCGAATTCACACACACAAACAGCAACTGGGAGCTACTTGAGGATAATCCTGGAAAACTGTAAGGAAATACTCTGTGTTTTTTTCATCCTACATCTCTAAAGGAGCCAAATCATAACGTCCAGAGCAGGTGCAGCAGGTCTGTCCCACACACACAAACCCAGAAATGTGTCTGTCTTGAAGGACAGGGTCAGGCTTCCTTTACTAGTTTAGGAGAAGGCAGTGTGCTTTCTCATGCAGAGCAAAGGGAAGAGAGAAAGCATGATTAACTAACTCAGCAACACATGAAAATGAGGAAGGAAACCACACAACACACCAACAGAAAAAGGTCTCATCTTTCTACTCATTTCCCCTTTCTTCGTACTTTGCTCAAGGCTTCTGTTGGCAGAGGAACAGTGGATGAGCCGGGGACAGCCACGGAGGCCTCTGCAACAGCTGCTGCAGGTTTGCTCAGGTACTTGCACGGCTGGAGGGTGTGATGGGGTGCTGGGGCTGACAACCACCAGTGTGCACCTGACCTTGGAAACGCTATCTAAAGATGTGTTGAGAAAGCAAAACGGTGTGTGCTTGGAAAAAAATACCAGAAGGCACTTCCCCAGGAGTGCTTGGCTTTTGGCCCACAGCTGGGACATTTCTATCCAATGCTAAAATACATTTCCAAGGAAAGACAAAGGGTGCTCCAGGCAATCTGCTCTTATGCCCCTCTGTGACATTACCTTAGGCCTCCAGAATGAGTATGTACCATTTTAACTTTTCAGTGGATGTTAGTTTGTAGACAACCTGAGCTTGGGCAAAGATTTAGATTTTCTATGAACCACAGGACGAATTGGCCAGTCTGGCATGCTCAGGTGTTTTATTCATGCAAACCTGCCAACACCGTAGGGAGCACATAACATTAAATGCAGAAAGTTATGGTTTGTGTTTTCTCCCTCCTTTTCATCCAAGTCTATTTCAAGCGATGGGAGACCCTGCAAACACGAGCACTGTTGGTTACACCAGCGGAGCTCCCTCCTCCCCACCGTGCCAGCGCGACACCACCGTCACCCGCCTGCTCTTCCCAGTGCTGTACACACTCATCTTCCTCCTGGGACTCCTGCTGAACAGCCTGGCCTGCTGGGCTTTCTCTCACATTCCAAGCACATCAACTTTCATTGTCTACTTGAAAAATATCTTAGTTTCTGATCTTATAATGACCCTGATGCTTCCTCTGAAGATCCTGACAGACTCTGGCCTGGGACCGTGGCAGCTCAAAGCCTTTGTCTGTCGCTTCTCAGCCGTCATATTCTATGACACCATGTACATTAGCATAGTGCTACTCGGGCTCATTGCTTTTGACAGATTTCTCAAGATTGTGAGACCTTTTGGGAAGTTCTGGGTACAAAACCTGACCTCAGCAAAGATCCTCACAGGTCTGGTCTGGCTCTTCTTCGTTGTTCTCTCTCTGCCCAACACAATCTTATCCAACAAGACAGCGACACCCCAGTCCGTGAGGAAATGTGCCTCCTTGAAGAGTTACCTTGGACTCAAGTGGCATGAAGCCGTCAACTATATCTGTCAGTTCGTCTTCTGGACTGTCCTCATCCTCATGTTGCTATTTTATATAATTATCACCAAAAAGGTATATGAGTCATACATAAAAACACAGAAGAAAGACAACAAAAGGGAAAAACGGATCAAGGGGAAAGTATTCATCATTTTTACTGTGTTCTTCTTATGCTTTGCCCCCTACCACTTCAGCAGGGTCCCCTACACTCTGAGCCAAACGACTGCCCGCATGGACTGTGGCGTGCAGAACCAGCTCTTCGTGGCCAAAGAGAGCACACTGTGGCTGGCAGCCACCAACGTCTGCATGGACCCCCTGATCTACATGTTCCTGTGCAAGCCCTTCGTGGAGAAGGTCTTATGCAGGAGAGTAAAGACCCTTCAGAGAGCAGTTCATAGAAACCCAAACACTGAACTGGACACACAAGTGTCTCGTACCGAGTCTTGATTCTGAAGCTGCACGCTCTGCTCTGCGTGTTCACAGAGAACTTGAAAAACAGTTTTGGTTTAGCTCTGTTGGAGAAAACAAAAGGGTGGTTGCACTGTAATATTAAAACTTCATAAAAACAGCAAAATAGGTTTTCTATGTACACTCACTGGTCAGCCTCAGCAGGCAAAAAGCTCTTGCTCAAACTGCCTAAGACAATCCACAGGTTAATTCTATGTGCTTTAAACTAAAACAACTCACTGCAAAGTAGAGCAGCCCTGTCCCTTATCCCCAACCACCCCTTCTCCAGCTCTCCTGACAGCTTTATGCTCTCTCACACGTGCCAGACACTTTGATTACCACTGCACTGCTATTTTTAGGAATTCATTATTTACAGCAGCCTAATCCAATCCAGCAGGTTGCTCCATACAGCCTGATTTTTTCAAAGCTGTTTTAGACTACTGTGCATTAATTACATCTGCCTTTGGGGTTCCCCAGCTTCTGCCACACAGGGAGATGTATGTCTTATTTAGCAACTTCTACCCACTACATCTTCTCTACCAGGCATGTTACATACCTTCCACAGCTGTAACATTCTTCTACAGTTGGAAACTGAACTAATCCCCAGTCAGCTTCCAGTTGGTTATGAATTTCCCCATAAATCAGTGTTATCTCAGCCATTGTCTTGCTGTTGGGATTAAATGCTATTCAGGAATTAATTCCTCTCTCCCCACACATATCCAGTGTTAACAGGATTAACTTTGCTCCTTTAGGAAAGGCAAATATATTGAATTCTTAGCTGCTGAAATAGTCACCACTTTAACGACTCCTTAAAGGAATATTCAGGAGGCTGGATATGTTCCTCTCAGCCCACTGACACAGTGTGGAAATGAACAGAGGGGCCTGAGCTAAACACTGGGAGAAGGGGTCTGTAAAACAGCTGTGACCTTCCACCAGGCAGGTACCCACTGAAATCTGTGCTCCTGAACCTTGGATGTGTGAGGGGAGAATCCAGGACAAACCTCTGCAGCTCGGTCCTCCTTCCCTCCAAATCACACTGGCACAGCTAACACCGAGGTCCCCAGCACTCACAACACCCAGCTCTGGAATTACAGTGGAAAACTGAGCAGTGGGGCAGGGAGAAACTAAGAAAATGGTGAAGTAGAGAAAACTTCTTCCAGTGTGGAAATTTCTTTTATTTTCTGATTTGTACTGCTTGTGATTGGCGCTCGTCTAACGCTGTGCACACACACACCGGCAGCTCACGCAGTTCAGCGCTGAGAGCCCGAGTGTAGGGGTGGGTGTAACCACAAAATGGGCTGAGTTGCTCCTTAAATAAGGCGTGTGCCAAAGGTTTCTGAGGAGTCTTAATCATCTGTTTTTCAGCTGCTGTTTCTTAGGTAGGTAAAAGGGAGCCAGAGTTACCAAACTGTAGCAGAGAAGAGAAGGTGACTGCAAGGACAGGACACCTGTTGATCCACTCAGGGGAAAAAAAAGGCCCTCAATTCTAAGACTTGGGGTTTTGCATGTTTTTCTGTAAATTTTTAGATCCCTGCCTCCAGATGGAGTAAAAGTCATAAGTTAAAATGCCTCACAGTTTAGGTCTCTGCTTTTTAAGGCTCAAAAGAAATAGTCGAAGCAGTATTTTATGTTTTACACCTGACCAAAAGGGAGACACCTTTAGAGAACAGACCTCCCTCGGAGACAGAAGCCCCAGAGCATGGGAGGGGAGTACAGCAGCATGCCACAGAACTGTTTCATTGGGCTTCCCAGATTCCTTCAATGCAGCCAAGAGATGTATGGAGTTCAGCAAAGTTTACCAGCTTATTCAATACAACAGCCACCATTTTTCCAAATCTGATTTTTCTCCCAACCCAACTAGAACAGGCTGGAGCTGACCTGAGAGAAACCCTTGCTGTTTGCTGATACAGCAGCTGTACAGGACAGCAAACACACCGCTCCCACCATACCTGTGCTCACTCCAGCCCATCACACCAGAAGGCAGCAGCAGGGCTCACCCTTCCCACAGCCAAATCTTCCCTTGCATGGCTTGCCCTCACTCCAGACAACCTAGAAACTGGCACCAGGTCTTCAACCTGTTCAGAGAGATGACCCTTGTCCCAGGCTCCCATGGGCCAGAATTCTCACAGAAACTACTGACACTTGTCCTTAACACCTCTACACGTCATTCAGTTCCTGAAAGGAGAACCACAGGGCACTCAGAAGTTAAGTTTGGTAGGAAATCACTTATTTGGGTACACAAAGGCTTACATAAATTTCCTTGTATTTTGTACTTCACTTGTGTTTCAGATAAGGGAAGTATTTTATACCCTTGCCTAACACACGCACCATGGAGGCCTCAGACTGCCTCTCCTCGGTGGGACAGCGCGGTAATACCTGAGTGCCCAAAGACAAACTCTGCTCTTCATACATGTCCTGACCCTCAGCACAGCAATATATGTCCCCCCAGCCAGGCTCCTACAACTCTGAGTACTGAGAAAACTCTCATAGCACACAGGAGTGCTTTAATTAGAAATGCAAACAAACAATTTGCATCCTCAATAAGAGCCGGGAAGCCAAGTTGAGCAGTCAAGGCACGACCCACACGACAGCACACGCACAGAGCCAGCAGGGGAGGACTGAAGGCACCAGGACAGGCCTGAGCCTACAGCTGGGATCAGACAGCCAAGGCCTGGAACTTCAGGCTGTGAGGAACTTGAGGATGGAGAGAAAAAGGACTGAGCTTTTAAAGTCAGTTCTTAATTAGCTCCTTTCCTCCTTCCTTCCCTGTTAGTAACAGTCATCACACAGTGACTGGAGTAATCCACCTCAGGAAAGGGGAAGCATCAGCTCTTCCAGACACTTCCCCTGACAAAAGCACCTTCACATCTGCAGGTGCAAGCTCTGGTCCTGTTGCCACTTTTCTGCTTAAAAAACAGAAACAGCCTGTGCTGTGCATTACCCAGGTGGTGCATCTGCTTTAACATAACCCTGCAGTTTGTATTGCTAAATATGGCAGTGAAGGAGTTTTAGAATGAAGCAACACAGTAATTGTTGTAATAATGTTGTTCAGGTTCTTATGAAATCTGAGAGTTGCTCTCTAATCACCAGAACACAAAAAGGGACATCCAGCCTTTAAATAATGTGAACAATAGTGAAGTTACAGGTTACCTTCAGCTTTTCTTTACATCAGAGCTTCACATTTCTCCCGCGCTGTTTTTACGACAAACTCCCCGCGTTTCATGTGTCGGCTCGTCCTGACCTGCTCCAGCCTGGGAGCAGCCAACAACACATCTGCCTTGGAGCCTGCTCGGGGATGCCTGGCACTGGGCTCTGACTCGCCAAGTTTTACCAAGGCACCAAAATACAGGATTTTAAACACAAATTAATGTGTTATTGCACCACATTCAAAAACCAAACAAGCCAAAACCCCATTCTGGTGTAGATTTATTTGTTATTTGACCGCTGCTCACACACCAGGTTTGGTGTGTGCACTTCATTCCCAGAATGCTGGCTCACAAATGCTTGGTCTCTGTAAGAGATTAAGTTACATTTTTTAAACCTTTCAGTTCTCACTTCCAATTTCTTCCCTCCTCCACAGCACGTCCTTCTCCATCCTCAGGGGATGCCATGTGCCTGCAACAGGGACCATCCCCTAATGTCAGAATATCCAGCTCCTGGGATGAGTTCGGCAGCTTGTGCTAATACAGCTGAAAACACAACAGTGTACCCGTGTTCCTACAACTTCATCTGCATGGGCTGCTTTGCCTTGCAAAAGCCGGTCTTCAAAGGCGAGCCGTGCCAGAAGCCTCCTGTGATCAGTGACGGGGCCTGATTCAAGGGAGAGGTGCTGAGGCAAGAGGGAATTTTACAGTCTGCCCACTGTGGCAACCTGGGGTTTAGCACAGGGTTCCCTGGAAGCTGCTCACCACTGCAGGGCAGTGCTCAGGTCCTGCTCAGCTCGGCCCCTCGCAGGCTCCGTGCAGCTGATGGGGCATCTGTGCAGAGGGATGTCTGGTCTCAGCAGACAGGGGCTGGGGGCTCAGTGCCTCAGATCTTCAGGGAAAAAATAAAAAAATAAGTATGGAGAAGTGCAGATGGAACACACAGAAAAGGGCCTCAGCAGCCACTGCTCTCAGAGCAGTGATATTATTTTTTCTTTTCTCCTAATTTTTGAGAAGGGAGATGGGTATTTGTTTTCTTTTAAAGAAGGTGACAGAAATAGAAAATTACCCACTTGATCCTCCACTAACACAAAGCAGAATTTTGTCCCAAGAGAACTGTCCCAATTTTGTCCCATAATTGTTTCAATGCTCTTAAGGCACTAAATAGCCTGACTGTAAAGGTGTGTAGAGCCAGGACCACTGAAGGCAGGGCTGTAAGAGGCAGAGGGCTCAGTCAGTCCTAAGGATCATCACAGAAGGAAACAGACACTCCAGTCATTTCAGCTGCAATACTGAGTGACAGATTTAGCATTCTGCTTTGATCCTGCACTCTGTTTAGAAGAGAGGATCTGTTCAGAGCATAGCACTAAAGATGTCTAAATATAGTCAAATTAATAATTGATATGAGAATCTCAATTAACAAATATTTGCATCTCTCCAGCGCCAGATTTGTCAGGATCATGTTAAATCCACTTCGCCCTGCAGCCCATCTGCCCCAGGGGGCAGAGCAGGGCAGCACGGGCTGCAGTGAAACAGCTCCGCGGGCTCCCAGCGCCTCCCGCGCCAAAGCTCTGCCTTCCCTGCACGAAGGCAGGGTGAATTCACCTCCCAGGTGAATCACCGTCTGCGTCCCGGCTGCTCCGGAGCCAGGAAGTGAGCGGGAGCGCGCTCACCTACCCTGGCATGTGAGTCATTCCTGGGAATGAGAAAGCCAGTTGCTCCAGTTG
>JAWWLV010000011.1:413652-432388 GCA_035041135.1 Platyrinchus mystaceus | reverse complement strand
AGGAGGAGACTGAGGCACAGCGGGAGTGAGCACACTGAGCTGTTTGCTCTGACATCAGGCACATCCAGCCCAGGCACTGGAGCCACACGTGGCACTTCCAGCTGTCACAGCCAGAGCAGCGAGGAAGACCAACCCACTGAGTCAGTCAGTGCCTGTACCTGGGGGCTCTGCAGGTTACAGTGACCCTTCTCTTGGGCACAGTGAGCGTGGGGACAGTGTCCCCATCAGCAGCATGTCCCAGTGTGGTGGAGGGGAGGGACAGTGCTCCCATGTGCATTCCAACACGGATGTCAGCTCAGGGAGCTGTGTGCCCTGAGCACCACCTGAAGCCTCACCTGTCCTCTCCTGAGACAAATGGATGGGACAGGGCAGGCACAGGATGGGATCCTGGAGACACAGGAAACTGCTCCAGCAGAGGGAAGCCAGTAGCACTGCAGCTGGGCCAGGGCAGGATGCTGTGCTGCTCTGAGACATGTGAGAGGAGGCTGGAAATTAGGGGAAGTTTAAGGAGGAACCTGAAAACCCAGAAGGGGGTTTTATGCCAGATGCTGGAGTAGATGAGCAGCTTGCTGAGCAGAGGCAGGTTCCTGTTTCTGGCTGTGACTGAGCAGATGGGTACCATGAGCTGCAGCAGGAGACAGTTACACACCAGCCCTCTCCTCTGGGCCTCTCTGCAATGCAGCCCCTGAGCATGGCAGCATTCCTGGTGCAGGGATCCAGCCCTGCCAGCTGCACATCCCTCTGCCTCACTCTGGGGACAAGGACAGCGGGGCCAAGGGCACAAAGGGCCGTTCACTCCCTGTCTGCAGCCGAAGGGAGCAGTGATGGGCACTGGCTGGGTCTGGCACACGGGGCCTGGGCACCCCCCAGGCTCAGCCAGCAGCAGTGGGCACACAGCAGTGGGCACACAGCAGTGGGCACACAGCAGTGGGCACACAGCAGTGGGCACACAGCAGTGGGCACACAGCAGTGGGCACACAGGGGCTCCCAGAGCGTGGCCAAGGCAGGGGCACCCCAGGAGCTCCCAGCCCACCCCAGGCAGGGCCAAGGACCGGGATGTGCTGGCTACAAAAACGCCAAAACCAATGAAGTGTGCAAAGCATGAGAGAGCAAGAGGTGTAACTCACTGATGTAAGCAGCAATTCCAACAGGAGTTTCAGGTTATGCCACTGTGCGTTACCAGCACATTAACATACACCTTTACCAAAAGGGAGATGGACCATTTTTGACAGAGGCCTCCGAGGAAGGAAAGGTGGCAGTGCCCCAGTTACTGGGACTGGGCCTGTAGGGAAAGCACTGAGCAGGGTAAACAGACACAGGCAAAGGAAAACACAGCATCAGGGCTTGATCAGGGCATGCAGAGCAGGAGTGGGCTCAGAGGGGCAGGACAGAAGTGGGCTCAGGGGACTCAGGGCTTAGGGAATGTAGGACAGGAGCAGGCTGACACAGAGCAGTGACACAGGCTCCGTGTCTCTCCCTGCAGCAGCTTCATGAACACATGCTCTTACTCTGCAGCCTGCACCAATGCTTTTTTCCCCTAAATCTTTACAAATAACTCCATGATTTGTTTCTGACAGGCAACAGAAAAGAACGTGACTGCAGCCAGCCAACAGCAGATTTAATATCTGCCTCACATGTCTATTGCTGCATTAACCCTGTCATTTACCCAACCTTATGGTGATGAATGCAGAGGGACTGGCAAGAAGCCACATATCAAGTTATATGTTCAAACAAAAACCATTACTTAAAGACTCTGCAGCTCCATGACCTAGAATAGCTGGTCTAGGTCGCAAAGAGAGTTTTCTAATTTTAAATAGTTGTAAATAAGATGAAGAATGAGCAATTAGATTTGAGGCTATACAATTTCTTTAAACAGGGAGGCAACTTCAAGCCTTAGTCACTAGAAAAACTTTGCAGTCATTCCCTGCCCACCTGACACTGAAGTCTGCTATGCAGCCTGTTATTTCATTTCTTCTCTGAGGTTAGAGTCATGCACATAAACCAGTCTGTTCACATCAGCAGCAAGAGATTACCTCATCAACCACCAACCAAGTGCAGAAGCTACAAGAAGTAAATTGTATGCTGGTTTACAAAGCGACTTGAAAAAAGGAGCAGCTTCTAGTGCATCTTCAAAGCCATCCAAGCAGAATATATTTGTATAGCAGACTGAGACAGTTGCTTCAGGTGAAATTGGGTGAGAAAAGTGTCCATAGAACTGGACAAGGGGAAGAAAGCCAGCCCTGCTGAGCACAGAAATACCACATTCAAAAAAGTAAAAAAATCCACTATCAGAATGCACAGTCAGTGAGCAATTACAAAATACCTAAAATACTCTTTAAAGAGAAGACAGTCTTCATCTCCTGTTGCAAGAGAATACATGAAACCAGTGAATTTTCTGTATAGGATCACTTAGTTCCTCTCCTGGAGTCTGCAATGTAGTGGTATTTATCAGAAAGAACCAGAGTACAGGGATACACCAGCTCTGACTGAGACAAGCCTTGCTGACCTACCCCAGCCACACTACTGAGTGCTCTGCACACCACAGCAACCCTCAGCCTGACAGACTGAGGCAGGAAACTATGGAAACACCTTTGGACAGGTGAGCCTGAGCAGGATCATGGCTGTGCATCCCACCTTCTGTCCCACGACCAGTCTGTGCAGCAGGACCCCCATGCCAGCCAGCGCTGCCCTGCAGCTCTGCACAGACCTGTTTGGTGAAGCCTTTAAAGCTCCAAACTGCAGCAGCATCACAGACACCTTCAGTGTGCAATGAGGGCAGGAGGCTGCAGGTGTTGCCTCTCTCCTCCACCCCATGCAGGCCCCAAAGGCTCTGCTGAGCTCAGAGGTACCAGCTCAGAGTGCTGCTCACAGAGCTCAGCTGCCATGGCTTACACTTGTGAAGAGTTTGCTGCTTTCTTTTTCCAATCCACAATTCGTTGGGATCATTTTGGAAAATATTTTAACATTCAAACTATCAGGAATGACACAGCGATATCCACACAGAGGTTTGACCCTAACTGGCCTGCAGGAACAGCACACAAGCTCCCAGGATGGCTTCCTGGTGGCCTGGATGTCCCTGGGCAATCAGAGGGTGGTCACACCTTCAGTGACCAGGGGACACACATGGCAGGGCTCTGCCATGGCCAGTGCCCTGGGCAGGAGTCAGCAGGCCTCTGTGGGATTCCTTACAAGGACGGCTTTCCAGGCTCAGGGGCTGGGATACTGCAGCTCCTGCCACCCACAGTCCTGCTGTGCCGTGTCCAGAAGGGAGAACGGGGCCTGCCAGCCAAGCAGCTGGGCTGCTCCTGCCAGCACAGGTCCTGCAGGGACGTGGAGGTGAGCAGAGGCACCTGAGCAGGAGCTGCAGGGCAAGCACAGGAGCAGTTGGATCCTGGCAACCCCCACGAGGCACAGACAGTGCAGCAGAGGCAGGGGATGCTCCCTGGGGTGCTGAGAAACATTCCTGTCTGGGCAGAGCCTCCTGCTACGGCAACGGAGCCACGTCTGGTCCCAGTGACTGCAGCCCGACCTCCACAGCACTTTCCAGCTCTAAAACCACAGGCTAAATCCCAAAATTCAGGCTGACAGCCAGGAGATTCAAGTGTAAAACAAGAGTCAGAACTTCTGGAGAGTGTCAGAGCATCCACTGATACCACCTGATGTTGGATTTTTACAGTCTCAGTGACAACATCGACCTACAAGAACAGATGTAAAGGTGGAAAAAGAAAGGCGCCCTTTTTTATAGGATTTAGAGCAAAACCCTTTGGGACCAGAGTAACACCAGAACATAAGCAGTCTATTCCACACAGATCCATAGGCAGCTCCACCAAATCCTGCAGCATTTCCCAGGGTTACAGCATGGGGGACACAGGAGCCACCACTTGCTCTCCCTCGAATCCCAGGCAACACATCCAAGGCTTCACTGACTTCTCTGGACTGAGGATTTAGGATAGCACTTGCCTGAAGAGCCTGAGAACAAGGAGTTTTTCAGGGACCAGGAATTATGCAGACTTGAAAGGAACTCTGAAAAGCACGGAAATAAGTACCTTATTTGCATAGGGAGTTAGATATGCATCTTTTCACAAAATCAAGTATTCTTTTGATCTCGGTGCCTCCTGGGCAGAAAGGAGAGCTGCAATCCTCAACAACAAAACATGATGGGTAACTGCTGCTCAGACCCAGAGAAAATACCTACAACACCCCTGACAGTATTGTTACTGTCAGAGCCAACAGTGCCAGGCAAGATGCCAGACTGATAAAAAGGTTAAAATATCAGAATTAAAGTTTTTACTGATGCTTTCACACTCACTCACTTGCTTTGGTGCCATCTAGTGTCACACAGAGAGGTTCTTCGTGGGGATGGCACCTAAAACCAGGTTCAGATCTGCAAGAGGGCTGCAGGAATTCCACCATCTCCATGTTCCCATGGGAGCAGTCAGGTCTGGTGGAATTGCTGAGATCTGAACCATTTTGCTAGTTTTCCTATCAAAACTTGTAAGCAGAAAGTGAAGCACAGAAAAATTACTGCATTTGCATACTGGTAAAAGAAAGCCCAATCTGGAGCACAGCCTTACAAACTGGTATTGGCAAAATCCCTTTGAACAATGTCAAACATTGCGATGCCATCATGGCACAGGTGACGTTCTGCAGGTTTGACTGTTTCCCATGTGCCAAGTTCTGATGTGCTTTATTCAAACCATCAGAAAGGAAGAGCAAATTGCCACTTCCACCCCAACTCGGGGATACATTAGGAAGTTATACACATTTATCTCATAATTATGGATGCAGTTTTTTACTTCAAGAAGTGAGAGATGATAAATTTAAAAAAAAAAATTACACTCTTTGGCATTCATCACTGAAATGAGTGGGGATGGGGCAATGAAGACCCTGACAGCAGAACCACTGTGCAGTACCCAGAGATCAGCCCTCAACATGCCTCAGCCCCTCACTGGGAGTTCCAGAGGAAGATCCTTTCACAAAGTTCCTCTCCCTGCCAGGGAGGGGAAGGTGGGCTCTTCTCTTTTAATTTGGGTTTTTTTCCCCCAGAACATTGCCCTGGCACAGGCCCTGCCACATCCTGGATCCACAGCTGCCAGTGGGACTCCTGAAGAGCATTTCAGCTGAAAACCTACAGCAGCACAAAGGATGGGGTACAATTTGTCCTATGGAAAACTGCCAGGTAAAATAACGATGAAAATATAACTGATTGAGAAGTGTTTACCCTGTTACTGTCAGTTCCTACCAACATTTGAAAGAAATAAGTCATTTCAGCACAGGCCAGCTTGGTTTGCCTCACCAGCCAAGGTCAGAGCATAAACAAAATGTACTGTCATTTTATGACAGAGTTTGTAAGTCTGAATGTTTTTCACAAATATTTACACATGAAATATTAAGATCCCCCAGAGACTGTGATTTTTAAATACATTTAAGTAAACTAAGTTTTAAATGAGCATTTTGATAGGCCTGAGGAGTCTTTCCAGAGCCCTGACAAACATCATCTCAGCTCACAAGTCGCATTCCGTCGGGAAAGCCAAGAGCTGACAACCTGCAGTTTTGATTCATGGTTCACCCAAGCAGCCTCTGGACTGCCCAGGCACAGCACGTTTTAGAGAGGACAGTTTTAAAATGGCCCCATTGGTAAAACACCAGAAAAAGCTTTAAACTTGTTTACCCTCCTTCCCACAGACGATCACCCCAGCCCAGACAACAGCACCTCACCCAACGCCAGCTCCCTCGGGAACTCCACGCACGACGAGTTCACCACCATCGTCCTGCCCGTGCTTTACCTTGTCATCTTCCTGGCCAGCCTCCTGCTGAATGGCCTGGCAGTGTGGATCTTCTTCCACATCAGAAATAAAACCAGTTTTATATTTTACCTCAAAAACATCGTGGTTGCAGACCTGCTGATGACGCTGACGTTCCCGTTCAAGATCATCCAGGACTCGCAGCTGGGACCGTGGCACTTCAACTCCTTCCTGTGCCGCTATACCACGGTGCTGTTCTACGCCAACATGTACACCACCATCGTGTTCCTCGGGCTCATCAGCATCGACCGCTACCTGAAGGTGGTGAAGCCCTTCGGGGACTCCAGGATGTACAGCATCACCTTCACCAAGGTGCTGTCGGCCTGCGTGTGGGTGGTGATGGCGTTCCTCGCGCTGCCAAACCTGATCCTCACCAACGGCTACCCCACCAGGAGGAACGTCGACGACTGCCTCAAGCTCAAGTCTCCCCTGGGGGTCAAGTGGCACTCGGCTGTCATCTACATCAACACCTGCATGTTCGTGGTGGTGCTGATAGTGCTGATAGGGTGTTACATTGCCATATCCAGGTACATTTATAAATCAAGCAAACAGTTCATCAGCTCATCCAGCCGAAAGCGGAAGCACAACCAGAGTATAAGGGTTGTCGTGGCTGTGTTTTTTACCTGCTTTCTGCCCTATCATTTGTGTCGAATACCCTTTACTTTTAGTCATCTGGACAAAATTTTAGATGACTCTGCACATAAAATCCTGTATTATTGTAAGGAAATGACACTGTTCCTGTCTGCATGCAATGTCTGTCTGGATCCAATCATTTACTTTTTCATGTGTCGATCATTCTCACGAAGGCTGTTCAGGAAATCCAACATGAGAACCAGGAGCGAGAGCATCAGGTCCCTCCAGAGCGTCAGGAGGTCAGAGGTGCGCATCTACCACGAATACACTGATGTCTGAGGGTACCCACAGAGACTCTGCTCATTTGGGAGATTGTTTGTATACTGTGTAAATAAAATGTCTCTTTCAGTATCTGACCACCGAAGCTCATTAAGGAATGTGCAGACATGTTCAGCTTTTCTGTGTCAGCTCATCAACATCCATCTCAAACCCCATCCCCACAGGGATCAGGCTCACTCCAGGAAGGTTTGGGGCTGTTTGGTAGGTCGGTTGGTTGGTTTGTTTAAAGGCCAACCTAAGGCTGTCTCAGCTCAGAAAATAACCCAGAGCTGCAGGAGGGTCCAGCCAGGGTGGACACGCTCTGGCCTCAGAGCAAGATCCAACAGAGGGGTCAGCATCCCCAGGGTTCGGTGGATGGTGACAGGTGAATGGGAGGGGAGAAGGTGGCCCAGGCTCCTGGGGGTCCCTCACTGTGCCTGGGACAGGGTGAGGCTCAGGCTGCTCAAATTGCAGCGTGGCAGCACCTCATCTAGGATGGGAATCCTCTAAACCCAACAATGTTCACATGGATCATTTTGTCGTGGACTCATCGGGGACTAATCAGATCAAAAGCTGATCAGACAAAAAATAACCAACTTAAAGAAGGCAGATAGGCAGGAACAGGCAGGTGTGCCGAGCAATCCATGCTCACAGCCAGCCCTGGATGCAGTGCAGCTGCACAGGCAGGAGATGGCAACAGTCCATCAGCCAGTTCCTTACACAGATAAGGACTTTCCTTCAATACAGGAAAAAAGTGTTTGACAAGAAAACCCTGAAAATGAAGCACTCAAATACAAGATTAAATTCTGCACGAGAACATCTTTGATGTTTTCTGCTGAAACAAGGATTCTTTCTTTCTTTCTTTTTTTTTTTTACAATGCTAGTTTAGGTTTAGATTTTGTTTTATGAATAATTAAGAAGCTGAAATGTAAGTATGATAATATTTAGATTAATGAAAGTATTATAAAACTACTTACATTGTCCAGGGGAGAACATTTCTGGAAAGGAAGACAGGATATTTTGGATATTTATCCTACTTTAAATAAAAATACTTTAAATGGCTAAAATACCACAGATAAACCCTGTTTCCTAATCAGCTCTACAGAAAACTGTTCACACACCCCCTCAATGACTATTCTGGGACCAAATCTGCCATTTTTCACCCTAAGGGGTCCATGCACATACAAACCCACGTTAAGAGAACCATCTCGGGGACTGGGTGTCATAGTTCAAACTCTTGAGAGCACCAAATTGAATGGAATGATAATATTTAGTTCTGTACACAGACATTCCTAACCAAAGACTTTCCTCTTAGGTCTTATATGGTTAAAGTAAATCAAGACCAAGTGCTTCTGGTCTCCCTTTTACAACTGTAAAGCACCGAGGGTTTATGGTTTGTTAAACTGTGCCTGACAATTCCTGTGTTAAATTCACAGTGACCTTTTCCCAGGTCGATGGTGGAATTCCCACACAACACCAGCAAAGCCCAAAGAGCCACTTCAGTGGAAAAATCCCTGTGTGTCCCTAGCCAGGGACACAAAGGGCAGGTGAGGAGAGGGCAGACCAGGCGTGCAGGGCCCAGGATTCGCCCTGGCACAGTGCGGAGCTGATGGTGCAGCGCAGGAATGGCTGCAAAAACACGACCAGATGGGCACCTACATCCCTTCAGCAGCTGTGTACCCTCCTGACAAGATGCACACATACCACCTTTCCCACTACCCACTTATTTTTTAGCTAAAGGATGGATTTACACAGGATTTCCTCCTAGGAGAGACAGCACTGATGATTCCTCATAAGAACTTTACACCAAAAAATCTATTACCCAAAGCAACCACACTCGGGTGTTGGGGTCATACCCTTCAAAGAACAGCCTGAAGAAAGGTCCCTCCTTTCCAGGGGACTAAAGGGATAAAGCGATCAATAGTTTCTGGACAGTGTGGTGCCAGGAGTGGGGCATCCCTATGAAATCTGGGAAGGGAAGCTCAGCCACGCACTCCGAGCACACAGGCCAGCCAGGACCAGCCTCTGCTCTGCAGCCTGACAACTTGTATGCAGACAACACTTCACTGTAAAATCACCCCAAAAGAGGTTTACTTTATCTGACATGGTGTATCTGTGATAATCCCCCATCACTGGTGTGTACATGCTCTCACATACACAACAGCTCCTTGAAGATGTTGTTTGTGAAATATTTTCCCAGGGCTAAAAAATGAATTATGCAACAACATCCCAATCCCCAAATACCAGATAACTATATTTAATTGGTCCAGATTTGACATGGAATTTTGGTCCTTAAAAGTCCATCTTGAAAGAAAAATGTACAAGGAAGTTTGGGGGGGAAAGTCTCGAGCCCCAACCTACCCTGTCATTTCAAAGAGCCACATCAGGGCAGACACAGATGTAAACTGTAGCTGAGCAGTCCCACAGTACCATTTTTAACAGGAAACACAGTTTTCTGGCTGGAAGCACCACAGCAGATCTGACTCAAGAATGTAAAGAGCAATTCTTGAACAACTGAACAATTCATGGACACTTGGGATTTTTTCATTCAGTAAACTTTGCATTACAGTGTTTGTAATTCAAATTTATTTATATTTCACATACACTAATTGAATAGCCCAGTCAGAACTCTCCATGCCAGGGGGTTATTGAGGTAGAAGTGTCATTTGAACTTGTACTCAGAGCCAGCTCCAGACCTCAACTGGTGCAGGACTTTTGTCACTACATACATTATACCCTCTACTTCTGAGGTTTCTCTAACAATGACATTTCCTGTGGCTTTCCACCAGTGCAGCTTCACAGGAATCCTAAAAAAGGAAATTAAACCCACCCAAAGTTTAAATAAAAAAATAAATCTATCTCTGCACTGGCACTCACCAGGCTCTCCTGCTGGATTAACCAGAGGGAACTGTAACCAGCATGGGCACAACGGGCTCACCCGGTGTTGGAAGCACAAAACAGGGAAGACAACGCAGAACTCGATACATGATGGAGCCCATGGTGCAAACATGAAAACCGGATGGAGGTCTTGTGGTTTGTGTTACCCAGAAATGCTTTGTATGAACTAAGCCCACCACTTACCTATATATATCCTCTACAATGCACCCACAAGGAACAGAAGACTGGACCACAATCCCACCCACAGCACTTTGCACAGTACTTGGTTAATAAGGCACAAAAAGCACCCCAACTTTGCATCTACCCGGGGGATGAGAATTGGACACAAAACTGCTGGGACAGACCTGGAGTTTGTCCTCCTCACCCTCCCCAGAAGAGACACCATTTGGTAAGTGTTGCCAAATATTAAACTTGTGATATTAAACTTGTGATTGCAATTGTGTTGATAGTGTTCTATAGAGCTACTCTGCAGTTAATGTATTCATCACTAGTAATCTAAAAGAACTGTATATGTTATGTTCAATAACCTGTGCTATTCATGACCCCAAGTGGCTCTTTTGAATGTGACCAGACCTGCAGTTCACAGACCATTCGTCCACCTGGTGTCACACCTAGAGTTATGTTCTTGCAACATTAAACTGACAGTCACAGGACTGCCATGGATAAATTACTGCAGAGATACAAGTGTGCACTGACCCAGGAAGGGATAGAACAGGCCCAGAAATGTTGGAAGGATGAGAACAAATATAGTAGAGAGAATAGTACAATGTATAAATTGGCTGAAAATAGAAAGAAGGAAACGTAAAGGAGTTATTTGTGCAGTTTTGGGAGCTTGTTTACCTTTTGAACAAAAGAAAATCAGAAGTTCCCCATTTCCTGAAAAGGTTACAGATGTAGAATATAAGACTCCAAAGTCAGAAATGTGGTAATTAAAACATCATTGTCTTTCGAGAAAGAGACATGGGAGAAATTGGAAAAATTATATAGATATTCTTTTAAATCAAAATGAGCAACTAGAAGTACTACTGTCTGTGGCTGAAAGACAAGAGGAACAGCTGCAGGAAACTCTTGGTAAATTGATCAAATCCCACATGAAGCATTCTCTAATTCAGACCAACACAGCCTCATCCCTCAGCACCCTGCTGCCCCTCATGCCCTCCATAAGGCAGAATGTCTGTGCCAGGAGTGGCAGTGGTGCCATCTGAACACAGACACAGGCCTGGTGAGTGAGTTCCAGACAGACCTTGTAAGGCACCAGAAGGCTGTTCCACAAGGATGCACAGACATCCACTCATCAGCCAAACAAAACTGAGCAGAAAAGCTTTGCTGGCAGGTTTGACAGGGTAAAAACCCCAACCAGAAGTCCTGCAATACTTTTGTAATTAGCCAGCCTTCTAGGGGGATTATCCTAGTAAAATATTTGTCTTGTTCATCCTGCTTTTCCCAAAGCTTGGCCACCAATCCAATAGGATCTGTGTGATTTCATATTCAGCAGGGCTGGAAGCACTGACAGCTCCGTTAGCAGGTCTGCTGATGGCACAGATAACATCCCCAGTCACAGATATCACTTACACCTGGCAGTGGTTTGGTTAAGAGCCTGCACTCAGAACACAGGTCAGAACCTGTCAGCCCCACTCCTGCCAGCAAAAGCTGCAGAGCTGCCACCCCACACGTGAAGAACCAAATCACCCCCAACCCTTTTGTCACCAGACACTGGCAGTGTTCTCCCCTCTCAGGCTCTGGGACAGAAGTCCATCAGCAGGACCATACAAAAGGATTTGTTTCTTAGGCCCTGAGCACAGACAATGCATTAAAAAGCTTCTCTTATTAAAACAACCAGCAGAAGGGAATTTTGGATTTTGGAGGAAGAAGCAGACTGAAGGTAAAATGCATTATCAGTTTGTTCTTAAGCCACCAAAAGTACATGGTACAGAGCAGGGTTTTCTGGCAACCCCTTCACTGCTTGCTTTCTAAACCTTTGGAAACAGCAGCAGTATCTTTAGATCCTTAAACACTCAGTTTGGCTGGCATTTTGGAAAAATACCCATGTTTGTATAACAGAGAGACCCCTTGGTTTGCCCTGGTGGCCGGAGTCATTCCAACAGGGTAAAAGCTGTACACAGACCCGAGGAGCCCCACCCGCCCCTTAAGCTCTTAATCCTCTGCCCTGGACAACTGCTTACTTCTCACTGCAAAAAATTATCTGTGCTGCAGTGTTTAATCCATCACAGGATGGCAGCTTACACTGGAAAACACTGCACTGCCCCTTCCTTTGGGGCTTCCCATGCTCCTCAGAGAGCACACTTCCCTTCCTCCCTGCAGGCAGCACTCTGACTGACATACTTGGGCTTAGTTCAACAATTCTAAAAAAGTTTCAACCAAGAATGACATTTTAAACCAAAAAGCACAGCCATGCCACAGGAAATCCTACAACAACAGAATTTCAAAATATAAACTATGAACATCTAAACTATAAAACTACTCACATACACACATGCAACTTTTGATCAACTCCACTGCCAACAGTCTGTCAGGACCATGCACTGTTCAAATGAGGTATCCATCCTGAGAGTACATGAAGTGTTTTGTTTCATTTGTATTTGGGTTGTGTTTCAAGTAAAAGGATTGTCATCAGAAAAGCCAAACTATAAAAAAATTGAAAAATAATATGTCAGATGAAAGCACAGTGTGAGGGAGACAGGCAGCATCCCCATCAGGCCAGCTGTGGGATGGCTGTTTACAGCCTTGGACATTTAACATGGAAAGGTGCATTTTAAGCTTTTCCTCCTCTACCTCAATGCATTAACACACACAAAGTTGTATTCTTCACACACCATTCAAAGCAAACACAGTTACCTTTGTTTCCTCCTGGGCAATGAGGTTGGTGAGTTACAGAGTTGCTGCAAGCCTGAGCAGCAGGGTCCCACGGCCCATCCAGATACCCCACTCCATTTATTTCAAAATAGGCTGGGTTCCACACTCCAAAAATGTTTTTCAAAGCACAGAAAACATCGCTGGACTGTGACAGAACTACAAACTACCAACTTCTGACTTTAACCTAAAGAAATTTCCCCTCTCGAAAGAAGGAACGTACCCTTCCGCTCAGGGACAGGCTGTGTCTGGCAGCTGTCCCCACCTCTCATCCTGGGGGGCAATACCATTACAGAAGTAGAGCCAAACAAAAATTGTTCTAAAAACATCTCATGAAATGTCAGTGGGAATTGCTCTGAAAGTCCCGGGACCAGGCCCAGCAACCAGGACTGACAGGAAGGCATGCGGAGAAGGGACACGCGATTTCCCTGGAGCATCGGCTCTGGCATTTGCTGCATCCCTGAAAAGCCAGCCAGCCTTCCCAGCACAACCCTGAGCCCCCATAAAGCAAGAGCTGGAAATGCACTGCAGCACGTGCTGACATTGCTCCGAGTTACTCAGTGTAAACGAGTTCCACCATGTTCCAAAGAAGTGATAAATACTGCACTGGTGTCGTTTTCTTCAGAGCAAAGTCAGCACAACGGAACAGTTTGTTAAACGTTCCCACACCCCACAGCCCCAGCAGGGCTCACATCCACCAGCCCCAGGAGCGCTCACCCAGCTCCCAGAGCTCCAGCACAGAGTCCAAGGCGAGGACAGGCAGCAGGATGAGCCATAGCCGAGCTGTCCGATGCATCCGCACGCTCGGCTGGGAAGGAACAGCCAGCGCGGCCCCACGGCATTACCGGGGCTGACAAGAACAAGGTGCTGCACTTCTGTCTCAGAGCAGTCTCTGGTTTCTCTTGGGCACAGAGTGAAGCAGCGGGAGGGACAGAAAATATCCAAACCACTATCATCCAAATTGATTTATCCACTTTACAACTTTACTGCCCCATTTCTAGGTGGCACAGGAGCAACTCAGGATCTCATCTGAGACCCCAGGAAAGAAACTTGGTATCAGAGACCACTGAGAACCTCTTTTAAGCCAGGTGGAATTTTCCAAGTCAGATTCCTCATTCAAATCCAGTCTTTCAAATAGGGAATAATAAACAGGCAATCAAACCCCAAAGGTGCACCACACATGGATGTTACCCCTGCAGTGACACATTTACCACATTAGACCATAGGAAAGGCCACTTCCATCACACAGAGGTTGGCAGTCAGACCCAAAGTGTTGGCTGCAGGCTCAAGTCATGATTTTTCTGATGAATCAGCAAAAAAGCTTATTCAGCTCTTTGCTAAATTCTGAAACACTTGAAATAATGGGAAGAACTCCTAAATGTTTCATTTATTTTCTTTAAACTCCCCTTTCACTGAGTCTGAACAATGACCTCCTTCAACAGAAGTTGTGGAGTGCTGCATATAGAATAAGAAGTACCCATGGGAGGGAGAGATTTCATCAAGGTTGGGGGACAATTCTGCTTTGCCAGAAGTTCCTCTTACCCTTTATTTTATATTTCTCTTTCAAACTCAATTGTCTTGGCCAAACTGCACTTCTCTTCCTCTCCTGCAAGGATTCCATCTGGACACAAATGGAACATTGCTTATTTTAATTTTAGGCTTAGATGAGGAAGCTGTTGGAAAAAGTTTGTTGTAGGTCACACACTGAAAGCTGACCCTTGTCCCAAAAGGGATATTGAGGCTTCTGCTGCTGCTTCTGAGGAAAGGAAGCACAGAAATGAAGGGGGGGGAAGAAACGTTCAATTTTGGGTTTTTTTTTAATTAATTACAAACTCTGTCTCAGAGGGCCAAAGGTTTTTAAAGCCGAAGTCTTATCTGACCTATTCCTCTTGTCCTTACTTCAAGAAATGACCATGGGGTGGACAGAAAGAAATGGAAAGTTTGGCTGACTGGTGCCTTCTGGGAAAGACCTGAGAAGCCTCATGCACTGTCCTGCCCAATCCATAAACCCACAACCAAACCCATCACCCCAAGGCCACGAACTGATCACTACAGCTTGAGCTGGGAGTCTCAGAAATGAGAGAGGGGCAAGAGTGCTCACAAAAATGTACAGACAATTTTGCCTCTCAGGATATCCCCTATTGCACTGAGAGGGAATCAATGAAATTTGGGGAAAGGAAGGAACTAGAGGTTCAGGTTAACAGGCACTGGCCCCAAGGAAAGGACGTTCACATGGCATCAACACATTAGCAGAAGGTACCTTCATTTCTCTGTGCCTTTGGGCCCTCCTTGTATATAGATAAACCCTCACAAAAGGAGGAATGAGGAATTGTATATTTACTGGGGGTTTTGGGTAACAACTGTCAAGCAGAGCTCAAGTCATGCACTAGATGTTTATCAGCTCTAAGACACACAATTTACATATTTCATTTATTTTAAAATAAACATTTAAACTTCAGTTTGTCTCCCCAAACCTCAGCTCCTTCTCAGAATATACTCCTTTCCCACATCCACAAAGAAGATATTAACTTTTCTATTACTGTACATTTTCACTAATTCTGTGCTTGATTTCAAAGCCCCCTAGTAAACTTACGGGAGCGATAGAACAGGAGGAAGCCAGGCAGGTGATTAAGATTAAAAGAACAGGACAAAAAAAAAAAAAAAAAAAAAAAGGAGAGAGAAAAAAAAACAGCCAACCACAAAAGAGCCATCAGGTATCCCCAGAATCCATCTCCCAGTCTGAGCACGTCCTGGGCAGGCACCACGCAAGCCCCTGGCTCCGGTTCAGAGCCCTCCCATGCATGGAGCAGCAGTCTCGGGGCAGGATGCGTCACAGGAAAGGTCGCAGCCAGCCCTGGGAACAGTTTGGGAAAAGCAAACTCCAGCCCTGCAGTTCAGACTCACTGCTGTGCCAGCTGCACTTGTGCCTCTCCTGGAAGCTGCTCAGCAACGACCTCCCGGAATAGCCGCGGGCAGCTGCAGCTCCAGCTGGGCAGAGCAGGGCAGGGCAGGGCACGGCCCCCCAGCCCTTCCCCTTCCTGCTCTGAAATCCCCCCGGAGCGGGGAGCGCCGAACTGCCCGACATCCCCCCGACATCCCCCGGAGCGGAGAGCGCCGATCGGCCCGACATCCCCCCGGAGCGGGGAACGCGGATCTGCCCGACATCCCCCGGAGCGGGGAGCGCGGATCTGCCCGACATCCCCCGGAGCGGGGAGCGCGGATCTGCCCGACATCCCCCGGAGCGGGGAGCGCCGATCCCGGCACAGCCTCTGCCGGGAGCACGGACGGGGCGCGCGGGGCCGGGACCAGGACAGGACAGGACCAGGACAGGACCAGGACCGCCTAACATTTCCAGGCTGCAGCTTCCCGGCCGTTTCCGTGCCAGGGCAGCTGCGAAGGGCTCGTTCTGCCCGTGTGTCCCAGCTGAAGAGGAACCACACGCGCCATCCCACACTTGTGTCCAGGTGAGACGCCGCCTTCCGTCACCTGTTTCTGCCCCCTGCCAGCGTTCTCAGACGCCCTCGGTTATTTTTAATTTACTGCCACTGCGATTTCATTTTTTAAATTGGCAAATAAGGTGAACATCCATGCGTTCTGCAAACCACTAACAACTTAGAGCACAAAGGAGCAGTTGTAACTAACGACAGAAACTACTCCACACCTGTGAGGCTGAGCCAGCACAGAGGGAGGACACACAGGCAAGGATTCCTCTTCTCTGTCTTAAGAAAAATATCTCTTCTTAGAAACTACTTTTGTTTTAATTTATGACTGAGGAAATGTAACTATATAAAAACTCATAGTTTAAAACATCAGAAATAGAATTTAAAGTAAAATATTTAAATGACAGATTTTACTATTAGAATATTAAAGGAAACAATGTCTTTCTTTGAAACACATTTTACTACTTTTAAAAAAACAGTTTTAGGACAACAAAACTACTGATTATTACAATGTTTTATTGACCTAGTGCCCTGATTTTAGCTAGAGTTAATTTTTTCCCAGTAGCTGGTACACAGCTGTGTTTGGAATGAGAACAACCCTGATGGTTTAGCTTTAGCTGAGCAGCTCTTGCACCAAGTCAAGGACTTTCCTGCTTCTCGTGCCCTGCCAGTGCAGAGGGGCATAACGAACTGGGGTGGGCACTGCCAGTACAGCTGACCCACCACTTGTTTTTCTCAGGGTTTATTTATCTCTCTTGGTTATTCTCCTTTTCGTTACAATATTTTTGTCATTATATTTCAGTTCTTAAACTGTTCTTATCTGATCCTAACATTTCCTCTCACATCCACCACTCTGACATGGTAATTAGGAGATAGGAAGGATCACAGTGGGGAAATTTTGAGGCTTAATTAAAAAAAAAATTAATACTTAAGCTAGATCTGAAAATGATACTACATGCAAAGAGTTCAAAGCATTGTCCAAGTTTCCATTTGAGTATTAGGGTTTGCACAGACACTTCACAGGCTCCAACTTTTTAATGCTAAAAGCTTATGGGCTCAGAATAATGCAGACCTTCATCTAAAAATCAGAAACAAAAAGAGAATGAAAAATTTAGCTTATCAGAAAAACGAAGCTGTTGAATTTCAGATTTCAAGAGGGCACAGGGACTGCTAGACAGTAAGAAGAAATGAAACAATTACTGGTGGGTTTTGAAAGACAGAAATACAATTCTGCCCTTGAGGTGTCCGGACGCTGTGGCCAAAGGAGCCCTTGAGAGCCGCAGCTTTAACAGGAAATCCACAACCTTATCTGCACTGCTCTGGGCACCTGCTGGCTCTCCTGCCGTGTCCTTCAGAGCACGTGCCAGGAGAACGTCACCCATGATCAAACCAATGCAACACCTGTGGTCACCGACTGCTGCCTCCTCACTACAGCATCCTGGATTTTGCCTTTTTGGATCCAAAGCGATCTGTTAACGTGTACAGAGTCATTCACACTGCAGCTCTTCCCCTTACTAGCTGCAGCTGCAGACAGGACATACCCACAGTATCACCAGGCTCATAGGGACTGCTACTCATGGGGAAACAGCCACAGTGACATTCCCAGGACACACATCCACTGTCAGCTCTGTCAGAGGGGACACGGTCCTCACCGGCAGGAAGGGAGCACCAGCACCACGTCCCACGCCAGTGCAGTTATTCCCTTGCTGCTTCCTGCAGTGGGAATGCGACTTTATTTCTTCATCCTAATTCATCCTTCGTCATCCTAATTCCACTCTTCATCCCATTTCCCTCCACTACATTCTATAACAAACAACTACCACCCAATGCACCATTTTCAGGCACTAACATAGCCCACAGTGTATTTTGCATACCTTTATTCTCTTGAGTATTAAAACCCAGACATTGACCTATGACAAGTGGCATCATAAGAACAGTAAATAACAAAATGTTAGTCTCTTGGCAAACTTGCAACATGTCAGATGTACCAACATATCTGCACAGTCACTACAAGCACAGCCTTCCAGAGGAGATCAGCAATTCCAGGCAGGCACCCTGAGCATCTCCACCTGACACCCACCCCCCAGGCTGCCAGGCAGGGCTCCTCTGTGGGGATGCAGAGGAGGGTCAGAGCAGCCCTGAGCAAGCACAGACTGAGAAATGCCCCAGAGCCTGGGGGAGAGGGTTCCCCTCAGCCAGCCCCTGCCTGGCCCCTGCCACCCAGCCTGGGGAGTGGGGACAGCACCCCACAGCACAGCACAGCTCCCAGGCCTGTGCTCCTGAGCCTTGCCCCTTCTGAGACCCCAGGGAGACCCAAGCATCTTTCTCACTGGATTGCACCAGCACTGCAAGTGTGCCCAGCACCAACATTCCCACCACATTAGAGAGAAAATCTTAAAACAATGTTCTTCTTTTAGCACACTCAGCACAATTTGCAATAGCTGTGGTGTGTGTTGTGCTTCCTGCATCTCTAGCTTCCTCCTAACAGCAGAGGTACCATCAGGCATGATCATCTCCCCTGATTAACTCCATTTCGCAGTTCAAAAAAGATTTCTGGTGACAGTGATCACCGTCACCAGTTCCTGACCCACTAATTGCATTGCTTATTTATTTATCAGGCAGCTGCATTCGTTTCCATAAATAGCTCAAATGTGCACTTGGTACTACAGAATTTTTGGTAAATTTAGGGAAAATAAAAGAAACACAACTTGTAAAGATTATTCTTACATTCAGTAAATCAGCCATGAACTTTGAAAATTGACAGCCAAGTTCACAATTCTCAGCCAAGTTCAAGAATTGCCTTAATGCTACTGGTGACAGTCAGGGGACAGT
>JAWWLV010000011.1:366879-409889 GCA_035041135.1 Platyrinchus mystaceus | reverse complement strand
CAAGTGCTGTTTCTCTGTATATAACCATTATTGCATGTGCCAATACATTCACTATGTGCTGTTTCAGCTGACGCTGTGATTGCATTAGGATGTGACACAACCCATCTGGATCTTAAAAACAGAGAGAGGAGTACCTGGAATGGCATGTTCTGGAGCTCCAGGCTATGGGTCTCTGAAAGGATCATCCAAAAGACCCAAAACCAAACCAATTTTCTGCTGTTTCTCACAAAGCCTGGCACGACACACGACAGCCACCAAACCAGGCTGACAGCCCTGGGAACACCCAACAGCTCCACCTCGAGCAGGGCAGAGCCCCAGGAAGCAACACGAGGATGGTCAGTACGAGTTCCTCAGACTTGGCCTCCACCAGCCCACCCACAGGGACTGAGACTGCGTGGGGAATCTCACTCGTCTGTCTACTGGGACACAGAGCAAAGGGCTGGTGGCAGTGCACAGCTTAAGGAAGGACTCTATGCCAACAACCAGGGAGAGAAGGGGGGAGATAAATTAAAAAAAAAATTTAAAAAGAAAATCAAAAACCCACACAGCAAGTCCTCACAGATACATACAAAGCCTGAAATATCTTTGGTTATATGTATATGCATATAAATATATAGAAGTTTTCCTAAGGGAAACATTCTATAAAATTAAGAATTAAACATGACTATTTGTCACCCTTGGGCAAAATATGTCAGAATATTTCTATAAGATGTGATGTTCAATCTAAGCAAGGGTTTCAAGAGGATCCTTCTATAAAGTAAGGAGCACAGTTACACTGCACCATCTTCCTCAGGACTTCTCTGAACTAACATGAACACAAACACGTCCACACCAAACTACAGAAACTCTGCTGGTGGAGGAAGAGGCAAGAACATCACAGAGCCATCTGGGAACACATAGGTTTAGCTGTCTAGAAACTCCAGGTACATTTAAATCCAGAGAGAATGGTTTGTTGGTTTTCCCATGCTTTTGGTACAGTGACAAAGCATTTCTGTCTGTACCAAGGTAAAAGCTGAAAGCCACCAATATGCTCTATACAAATATAATATCATTTATAATTTTATTTTTCAGTGCAGCTTTTTTTTTTTAAATTGATTTTATCACTGTACAGGGAAAACCCAACAGGGCATAAAGTCTCCACTAAAGCTTTCAGGCAGCAAACTCTGGAGGTTGAATGCTTTCATTTTCCTTAACAAAGAAAATACAGGAAGAGAAATAACATGTGCTTCAGCTTTCTGTCACTGTGTTTCCTTTCAGTCCTAACAGATAAGAGTGAAAAATTTTTAAACATCTGGTCCTTGCACCTTCTCCAAGACCATGGGTAATTTCTCTTGGTCCCAGGATCAGTGGTCTGCACCAGCAGGATTCCACCATCCCACAGGATTGTATTCCAGCTAAAGGTCTGGACACCTCTGCTGGGTTCACACACCTCTGTGAAGCAAATTCACCTCCACATATTTCTCACTTGCCTGGAGAGCAGTCCCAGCCAGATTCCAGTGAGGACCAGCAGCCCAGCCTGGGTGTTCACTGGACTGCAGGGCTGGGGGTCCCCAGCCCAAACCTGCCCACTGGGACTACAGGAGAAGGCCTTGTTCTGGTTGTTAAGAAAATACATAAAAGATTATTTATGTGGTTTTTTCAGAGCTCCCCAACTCCACTAAACAGACTCTGGAGGCTCTGCCCTCTAAGCAAGGGAGCCAACCTGCTGGGGAAGGGAATCTGGGGCTTTGTAGAAGATCTTTCGTCATTTATGGCAAAAACATTCAGTTCCCTCCATGGCAGGGCTTGGTATTTGCCTACGTAAATCTACATAATTGTGGCTGTGAAAGATCACTGGCACAGGCAGATGAAAACACCTCCCTAATATATATTTGAATAACTTTTTAATTGCTGTGCAAGCTTTGAAAACATTATTTATATTGCTTCCTCACCCCAGCAGATTACTGATATTAGAACAACAAGAATCTACGTGCAGGCACCAGGGAAAGGGTGGTGATCAACACCCTTGTTCAAAGGGATGCTACATATAATTCACTTGGAAAAAATCCTCCTCCAAGAGCTTCACTAGTCAAGGAACGCTCCTGTGCCCATGCTCGTGCTACAAACCCACCCTGTGAGTGACGAGTCCCAAATAACACCAGTGTCAAACCGAGCCCCTGCTCCACCTCCCCAGCCTTGCTCCTCACTTTGCTGCATGAACTGAAGCCAATTTTTTTTCAGCACTGGGTAAATGAATCCTTTCACATCTTTCCCAGCACATCATGCCTCAGATACCCCAAGCTGGCTCCTCACACACCCAAGGAACTCACAGTCACATGTCAGTTCTCCTCCTAAAACACCTCTGCAGAAAGGGCAGACCGTTTCACAGTAAAGGTTTACCCAACTGTCACACACTTCGTCTTTTTAGACCTGAAAGTTTCCTGAGTTGTAAACTGACTACAGAAAAGGGGAGAACAACAGACAAAGACACAGAGACAGAAACAACTGACAGTGCTGCAGTTTGGGTTTAAAAAAACCCCCTACAAGTATGGCAAGATCAGCTTTGCATAAGCAGAACACCATAAAATGAGTCCATGTTTGCTCACAACTGGACATGGGATCATTCTGGATCATGATGTTTTGCAAACATTTTGACAAATATGGTCTGAACTTTCGGCTTATGACTAAATGTAACACCAGACATTCTTCATCTGTTCCTTCCCAAAGCTCTGGTACGGGGTTTGTAAATTCCTGTGGATTCTCAACTGCAACCAAGTGCCACCAGTTAGTTTCAGTATCGCTGTCTGTACCTCACTCCCAGCATGGTGTCAGACCTTTTCTCACAGCATACCAAAAACAAAATAAAAATATTTCCCCTACTACCCTAATGTGTCCTTTTTATTTTTAATGGTGCTTGGCAAATGTCCAAAGGTTAGAATATTAATTGAGATCAGCAGAATCCCTACATGCCTTCAAATCAACAAATCAGAGTGGAACTCTAAAGCAAACACTCATGAGATTCCCAAAACCTGGAATTTCATGCAGGTATATTACGATGAGTGAGGACCAACTACATTGCAAAATCCTGACTCCAGATAGATTTTAAATGCAAAATATATGGGGGAGGGGGGACAGGGTGCAAGAGAGTTCCAGATTTATAAAAACAAAAGCAAAGAAAGAGCCACTGATGTCACACACTCACAGCCCCAGGTCAGGGGTCTGGGACTGACCAGATGAACTTCTGGGAACCACACAAGGAAGTCCACCCAGTGGGGTTGACCTAACCACATGTCTCATGGCCCTGTGAACACATGATAAACACTTAAACCTTCAGGCCTGAAAGCAGCAGGACACACTGCACAGGGCAATGCCCTGCAGCCCACAGGGGTCAGCCAGGCCACAGCTCCAGTCTCCATCCCCATCAGCTCCCTGACACGGACAGGTCAAGCACCTCTGACCATCTGCCCTCCACAAAAGCTTAATGGGAATCATAAAAATGTGTGAGACTGGCCACACCAACACGCGTGACGCGGCTGTTCCACAGCCCGTTCCCCCACGCATCAGTCCCCTGGGCAGCAGTGTGGGTGCAGGGACTCAGCCCTCGCCTGCCTCTCCCCAGGAACAGGAAAGAGAGGGCTCCGGGCTGTTCCGTGAGCACTCACGTCTTTCTGCCCCGCTCTTCTGGGTAACTTCCACGTGATTCAGCTATTCGAACGCTGGGTTAAACTGCGTCAGTCGGCTCATTTAAAAACCACAGCCGCGTTTCCAGAGCCCCACAGAGGCAGCCAGAGGAGAAGGTCACACACCATCGGGCTGGGAGAGCAGTCGCTGAGACACATCAGACCTTTGCAGAGCAGTGCTCGGAAGAGCCCAGGCCAAAGGGACAGGTACGTGGTTTCAGTCTCTGCTTCAGCCTATTTAGATCCCCATGAACGTACAGTCCAAAACCCGACTGTGCCAAACGCGCGGCGCGCCGGGCTCAGCTTTTGGGCAGAGCAGCCTCGCTGTGTTGGTAGCCAGTGTCACCCGGCCAGAGCCACACTGCACCCTCAGGGGCTCCAGTCCAGCAGCCCCTCGGGGCTCGGTTTGCCGGGTGCTGCCCAGCCCATGCAGGATGAGGACGAGCTGGGCTGCACCGCCCGGTGGGGCAGGAAACCAGCGCCACGGGAGCAGCGAGCCCAGCACTGCCTGCCCTCACCCTCACCCTCACCACACACACTCCATTCCCAGAAAGGCTGCTCTAGTGGAAAAGCTGCTCAGAAGGCTCTGTGGTTTCAGAAACAAATCCTAATATATTCCTAACTCTTCCAACGTGAGAACAAAGCCCTCCCAAGTATCTGGGAATCAGCACGAAGAGCGAGAAAAATATTTCTCCCTAATTGCATTTTTTCCTTGAAATTAATCGAACAAAATTCTAAGAGAATAACTACTGTCTCTTAGGAAAGGTAGATGTCATTGACATCCTCTCAGTTCTTTTTGTAGGTCCTTGATACCTCAAGTCAGCAAAGCCAGCTTACACAAGAAGTTTACAATGTCAATCAACGTTTCAGAATGCCATATCTATGAAGAAATGGAACCTTTTACCTATTTTTACTTCTTGATTTTTCTTATGGGAATTATTGGAAGCTTTTTTGCACTGTGGGCATTCACACAGAAGCATCAGAAACACAAGCCTATGAGCATCTACTTAATCAACCTCCTCACTGCAGATTTCTTGTTGACTTTGACATTGCCAATGAAGATTATTGTTGACCTAGGAATTGCGTCCTGGAATCTGAGAATATTCCACTGCCAAGTTACAGCCTGTTTCATCTATCTGAACATGTATTTATCAATCATATTTTTGGGATTTGTGAGCATGGATCGCTGCCTCCAGTTGATGCACAGCTCTAAAATCTACCGCATCCAGGAGCCCGGGTTTGCCAAGACATTGTCCGCAGTCGTGTGGGTCATGGTTCTCCTCATAACCGTGCCCAACATGGCTATTCCCGTAGAACACACTGAAGAAAGACCTGGCACAGGATGCATCGATATCAAATCAAAGTTTGGGCGAGACTGGCACGTGTTCACTAATTTCATCTGCACAGCGATATTCCTGAATTTCTCAGCCGTGATCCTGATTTCCAACTTCCTCGTCGTTAGACAACTCTACCGCCACAAGTACAGCGAGAGCTACGGCAGCGTGAGGAAGGCGCTGACCCACATCCTGCTGGTGACGGCCGGGTACCTGCTCTGCTTCGTGCCCTACCACGCCGTGCGCATCCCCTACACGCTGAGCCAGAGAGACACCACAGCCAGCTGCCCCCTCAAACGGGCCCTCTTCAAAGCCAAGGAGTCCACCTTGCTGTTTGCAGTCTCAAACCTCTGCTTTGACCCCATTCTCTATTACCACCTTTCCAAATCATTCAGACTGAAATTCTCAGAGGCGTTTGCAGCACCCAACGAGACAAAGGCTCTCACAGATGTGGAGGTGCAGCACAGCACTGAACAGCAGATACACAGCCCTGACTCTCCATCACAGGGACAGAGTGAGCCCACCTGCAGCACTGAACAGCAGATACACGGCCCTGACTCTCCATCACAGGTACAGAGTGAGCCCACCTGCAGCAGAGAACAGCAGATACAGAGCCCTGACTCTCCATCACAGGGACAGAGTGAGCCCACCTGCAGCAGAGAACAGCAGATACAGAGCCCTGACCCTCAAACACAGGTACAGAGTGAGCCCACCTGCAGCACTGAACAGCAGATACAGAGCCCTGACCCTCAAACACAGGGACAGAGTGAGCCCACCTGCAGCAGTGAACAGCAGATACACGGCCCTGACTCTCCATCACAGGGACAGAGTGAGCCCATTGCAGCTCTGACAGCTGCTGGGTGACTGTGCGTGTGGACAGCGCGGGTGACAACGCTCCTGACGACTCATGAGCCCGAGCAGAAGGAAAATACTTGATCAATAAATCCCCTTCGCTGTGTTACACACTCACACAGTGGGTCTGAGCTCACAGAGCCTTCAACAATGCCTTCCACAAACAGCTCAGTGAACAGTGGTGACCCGACAGGGATCAGCAACGTGTAAGAATACGTGTTCAGATTCAAACATACTTCAGAATTACTTATGGCAACCTGAACTCCCCTTTTCTAAGTTAAATATTGTATATTTACTATATTAAATGACTTGGTGCAATCAAGTGAAGAAATTATTGAACAGAAGTTCTTCAGCTGCAAAGTTTTTTTCACACGCATGATTAATCAAAAAACATTTCAGAGGACATTATTTACTCCAGAAAGGGATTTTTAACTTAAAAATTATTGTATCTGCCTACATCATACCTTCAGTTTTTATAAATAAATTTCTTGTTCTTGCCAAGTTCCATTGCCTCTCCTTGCTGCTGCTTCAATGAATATGAAAAAACCTAACATGTTATTATAGAAAATTCAAGCAAGTTTTAAAACAAAGATAGAGTATAAGTATCCAGCTTGTTCTCTTAGCTTGTTTTCTGTTCATAAAAATTTATAAAACAGCAGCTAAGTTTATTAATATTCTGATATATATTTACTTCCAAAACTTATGCATATGTGCAATAGTCAATAATCAAAATTTAAAAATCAATTTGCACTGGCAGAGTCCAGCTACTTAGATTAGCTCCATCTGCAAATCAAAACTATTTCAGAAACAAAAACAAGTTATAATTTTTCTAATCCTTGGGCAAAAAAAAGCATGACTCATGTTTTTCTCGAAGCAAGCATTCAAAATGGTTCATTCAGGATTTTCATAACAATTCTCCTGCAATAAATTACAACCCAAACTTTGTGGGCTAAGAAATTTAAAGGAAAGAAAACTAGAGTTATCCCATGAAACTCTCACATGACACTTCATGGACTGAAAGGACTTGATATTGTTAAAAAGTTATCATTGTTTTTTAAACATAATAATAATTCTGAAGTACGTACATTCCAGTTTGAGGCCTGTTCAGTATCTGGGGCCTTTTTCCAGCACAGTGGAAAACATGAGAACCCATCTGCATGAGGGCTGGGATCTAGAGTATTACTCATGGGGCTTCCTCCAGTTCTCATGAGCCTACAGACAAGCACAGCAGCAGCCGCCAAAAATCCGCGCTGTCAGCAGCAGCAAGTGGGCAGGAAGAAGTGACACCATCCTGTCACACAGTCAGAGCTATTTCTTTCAGATATTTCAGTGTTCATCCACCTGCCCAACTCCAGAATAAGATGTTCTATTTAGCAAGCTTTTGTTAGCCCCTGGGTCATGGTGGGTTACTGTGGTGCCTGTCCCTGAACCCCAGTGACCACCACACTTCTCTTCCTGGAAACACTGCTGTCCCATCAGGCAGCACCACGAGCACAGGTCACTCCCAGGGACATGGGAAGGGTTGGCACAGGTCACTCACAGAGGTGGGGGAAGGTGTGGCACTGGTCACTCACCAGGGGGATGGGGAAGTGTGTGGCATACTGCAGGTGGCGGAGGAGGTCATAGTTGGGTGGGACAATCAGTTCTCTCAGCCTCTCCCTCTTGGCTGACTTCTCACTCGGGGCTGAGATTCCTCGGTCGGAGGAAGGGGTCACACTCTCACAGGACTCCCCAGGTATCGGAGAAAAGATCTGAGACATGTAAAGCAAAGGTTTAAGGTAAGCGAAACCTCCAGCTTCTGAAATCCAGCAGCTGCAGACAAAGATAGAATTCGCTTTTGCTTGCAGCTACTTGTTAAATATCTGAGGTTTTTCAGACAGACAAAGGAAGGCAATTGCAATCAAGTCTGAGGTTTAAGATAAATGTACATACTATATCCCTGTGCACATCTCCATGGTTATTAGACAAGTTTTAACCTAGAGATATTCAGTCAGGGTAAAAGCATTCTGATTTGGAGCAATCTGCACACTCCTCATGTTGCTGTGACACAGAAACCACAATGAGCTGTCAGCAACTGAGGGAAAATAATGGGACAGGGGAAGTGGGGGGTGACAAAAGACACTGTAAGCAGGCATGGACATGCTTGAAATCACCAACATGATAACTGTCAGGCAGAAATGGGGTCCCAATATCCTGCAAGTGATAGGTCTAGGCAGTCCATGCAAAACAAGGGGAAATCCAAAGGAAGAAACAGGAGATTCAAGAGTCATGCAGAACAGAAAGGAAAATGAGGGGAAATAGATTTGAAAACAGAGCCAAAACACAGAACCATCCCTTGAGAAGCAGGTGGCATCAGTGGGGGTCCTCGATGACAAACAAGTGGGGAGCTCTGCACATTTATCCATCCTCACTGTAACACAGTGCTCAGTACACTGGGGATGGGGCAGGGAGGAGAGCAGTGTGTGTGTGCAGGAGGACAAGCAGGGCAGCACAGAAGAGCAGCACTCTGTCACCCAGCAGAATGCAGAGAACAGAGGGGATGCACTGGCAGACACAGCAGAGGTGGATGCCAAAGGCCATCCATGGGCTCTCGAGGGAAGGGCAGGGTGGTACTGGGGCATGGAGGGATGTTCAGTGGCAACAGCAGCAGCCACGGGCAGCAAAGGCATCACAGGCATGCAGAAAATCAAAGACAAACCTACTGGAAATTCTGAACCAAAATCTGCCTTAAAGTCACTCTTGTCTACATCAAAAATACCAGTGGTTCCTGAGTCAATGCCCACATGTTCCACAATACCATGATCCTAATAATTGCCAGGGAGAAAAACAAGTATAAGTCACAGCAAACTCAAGCACTGTGCCTCTTTAAGAACTGTGTCTTTCAGTTTGTCCCAAGTTATTCAGATCACCAGACAGCTGCCAGTTCAGTACATGTGCACCAAACCAGCAATACTTACAGTTACACACAACAATGAAGTTAATGGATCCTTTTCAGCTTTCTCAAAGAGGAAGAGACAAGGAGACACAGACTAAGACCCCCAATATCTCACATCTGAAATACTAATGCTCACTGAAAAGCCACATTTAATGAAACAGAATAACAAACATGGGAATAGCACAAAGATTACCTCCAGTTTCACATCATGATCCTTTGAATAGTGTTTGTCTACAGCTTCCCCGTTAGGAGAGCGTGGTCTGGGAGCTGCAGTGATGGACAAGTCCCCACGAGATATTAAAGTGCACATATAGGCATCATGGGAGAAAACATCATGCCGAGTGAATTCCGAAAAAAGAAGCACCAAATTCACAAACTCTGTCTTCTCATGGTCGCTGCTTGGGTCAGCTACACAAAAAAAAAAAACCAAACCAGAAGTTAAACTGTAGTTTCAGCTTATAAATATTTGGGTTTGAACTATCCAAATCATAAATGCCAGTACCTTAATTTTCAAGGCCTACTGAAAATGTCTTGGGCATTTGCACAGAACAAACCATTTCCCATCAAACCTGCACGGTCCTGCTTCGCTCTCAGCTCCAGACACGGGACAGACCTCAGTGGGTTCCAGAGCCTCCCACTCGTACAAACCTGCCCCTGCAGGGGACAGAGGCTCAGCTGCCAAGTACAATGTTCAAAATATATCAAAAATCAAACCAAGGGAGAAAGAGAGCCAAGGGCATTCCTTGTGTGAAGAAAAATAAGTCTGAAGCTCTGGATTATAACATGCCACCCAACAGCTGGCCTTTCCTCACAGATTACTGTCTTACCTACAGCACTTTTGCATTTATAACAGAAAACTCTATAAAATATTTGCAGAGAACTCAGGATCTGCATGCCAGGCCTCCAAGATATAAAGGTAATATTTTCATTAAAGCTTGACAGTGTAGCGCTGTTTATCTATTAGAGATGCTCATGCACATCAGGAAAACAATAATTAAAATAAATGCATGTTATTTTGTCAGGACCAAGCGAAGCCTAGAGAAATACAACATATAAAATGTTGTTAATAAGTTTTCATTTGTCACAGCTCCGTTTAATTTTTTGACTTGTTCTTTACCACAGAAAGGTTTGCAATAGTGCAGTTAACAGAAAATAGCTTTATACTATGCCAAATCTCTGGGCAACAAAAGAATGACCAAACCTGAATTATCACCATTTATTAAAAGCAAATTATGCTTTGGAGTTCAAATTAGCCCAGCACGTAACACTGTGTTTAGCCATCCAGGCTGCAGCACAGCAGCTGTCAGGCTGCCCAGGAGCAGTGGGAGCCACCCCTGCAGCCCCAGGTCCTGCTCCCCCAGCACCCCTCAGGAATGAGACCTGAGGCTGGGGGAGCATCCCAAAACACACACCTGAGCCCAGGTGAGCTGCCCTCCCTCAAAGTACAGCCAGTGTGTGCTTTTCATTTCTGGAGCCTCGGGAGCAAAACCACTGTAAAACCAACACAACACCACAAAACTTGTCCAGTGCTCCAAAACACCAAAGGACATTTCAAACATGGGAAACATTCCCAGCCCTTTCCCTCCTGACTTTCAGAGCTCCCGGGCCAAGGAGAATAATACCACATCTGAAGGAAGCACAGCAGAAACACAAGGCTTAATAACACAAATAGTTTGGATGGTTTATTAAAACCAGGGCCACCACTGGCACAAAAGCAGAGCACTGCCAATATCTCTGAGACTGAAACACATTTTAAGAAATTTCTCCTTTTTTGGACATTGAGAGTTTTCAGTACTGTGTTTCAAACCTCTTAAAATCTGTTTTACTTTAAGAGCATCAGGAAAAAAAGATGCCCTAACCAGCAGTACTGGAGGTGCCAGAAACACAAGCTATGCTATCAGTTTTATCAGACCAAGACACGTCATGGAGCAGCCCTCAATGAACAAAGATCCTTTTTTCAATCCACTATCTGTCAGCCAACAGCTTTCAGCTGTAACACTTGAGTGTCATTTCTAAGTCAGTCACTTAGAATATGGATGTGTCAGAAACAGACAAGTGTTTGGTGTTAAATATGCAAAGAGTGCAAGTAATTTCCCCAAATCTCAAACAGCTTAAACAAAAATAAATACAGTTTCTGTCAATTTTCCTTTCGTGGGGAAAAAAAATCAAAAATCATAGAAGAATCCTATAACAAGGATCAAGGAGATTTAAAAGAAACAAGATGGGAGATTTAAAAAGAAATGTGCACATGAGCTGATAATCACAGAAACTGAAACACCCCCTACAGCAAACCAGTAACTTCAGCAGCCAGGCAGAAGACCAGTTGCTTCTGACCTACTTTGGAATTTAAATTAGTTCATACTCACATAACGAGGGAGCTTGTGTATCCAAAAACCTTAGCAGGACATTCTGGAAAACAGGAAGACTGGAACCTGTCAAGGAGGCTGAAGACAGAGATTCCTTTTCATCTAGGACTTCAGATTCCCCACATCTCTGCACAGTCAAATAAACAAAAAAAGCATGTCTCTACACCCAAATGCACACAATATTCCCACCATTTGCATCTGAGGCCACCACACGTGTGCCTGTTTCCCACCTCTGCACAAAATCCAGACTTGCTCTAGAACAACAGGCTTTTCCCATTACCTAGTTTGGTTATTTCTAAGGTGTTTTATTTAATCACTTTGTGTTTACTGAGTGGAAAGGAATGCCTGAGACATGTTCCATCAGCTAAAACAACACAGTTTCACAGAAAACCAAAAATTCAAGATACAGAACTTCCCGGACCACTGTGAATACAAAAGGAAACTTCTCCCTGCGTAAATTACAAATTGAACAATGAGCGGGGCAAACCCCTCTGCTTGAGGTGGATTTGGGTGCAGTGAGGCAGGAACAATGCAGTGACTCCATTTCCCCCGGTCTCTGGTTTGTGGTGAGAGCAGACAAAGCAAAGAGACTTTGGAAAGCGAAAGTCTTTGTGCACATCGCTGTGGGTGTATCCCTCAGCAGCCGAGAGCACCCTCCCCTGTTCACCCACACCCAGGCTGACACACACCCCCCGCTTTGCTGGGAACCCTTTCTTCTAGGGAAATCACCCCCAGCAGAGCCCGAGCAGCACAGCCCCGGCTGGCCCTGCACTGAGGCCAAGGCAGTGGCTCCCAGCAGCCCCAGGGATGCCGAGCTGCGTGAAGCCACAGGGACACCCTGCCCTGCTCCAGCTGCTGGCCTTGTCCCACCAGCCAGACCCACGGCCCTCTATAAGGGGACTCCAGCTCCTGTGTCATCCCTTTAGTCAGACAACTAGTTCACAAAAGTGAAACTTCAGAGACGTAAGCCAGCTACCATATCCCATTCTGAATCAGGCTGAAATTACTCACTTTAAATAGAAGGCTTTTTCATTCTAAATTTGTCCAGAATTTTAAAAATGTGAATTGATGAAAAGATTGCCAGTACTCCAAACTCACTCCTTTTGTAATAAGAAGAGACTAAAGCGAGGCTTCCTTAGGAATACCTTACTCTTCAAGCAAACCGTCACACTATGCTACAAGTAGAAACAACTTACTTCTGCCTCAATTTCCGCTTGTCTCTTCTCCAGAAGCTTGGCCACAGCCATGGCCCTGTGCTTCCCGGACCTCTTCCAGCTCACAGCCCACTCACAGAGCAGCATCACCACAGCCTCATCGTTTGGGGCAACCTGTGCAGGGCAGAACAGAGAGAAAGCAGCTCACCCACACAGTGCACAGGCTGATCTCTGAGCACACAGCCTGCAGCAGCCACAGCTCTACGGCAGGAAAACCCAAAGGAGCTGTGGCTTGCTCTTTCGTACTGACAAAATCACACACTTGCTGTCATTTGCACATGTTTGCTTTATTCACAGTGTTTTCACATGAAATGTAAGGAAATCCCAGTTTTCACACTGCTGATACTCAAATCAAAATTTCACTTTATCATCAAGTTGCTTCACAAAGCCAGAGAAGGGTGATGTGCTGCGTGAGCAAGAGGAACAGGAACAGTGCACCCACAGAGCTTCCCAGCCCACCAACCACAAGGGATTTACGTGCTCCTTATTCTAGTTCCTCCAGACCTCCTCCATCTGTTTCCAGACTGTGACTTGCACCCCACTGACACATTACAATAAACAAAACAAAACATCCTCCCATATCTAAAGGCGTTATCTGTCAGATAACCAAGGTCAAAAAATTCCCAGAAAGCTCTGTTTCTATGTCTTTTAAATCCCATCTGTACAGGATTTGGGTCCCTCACATAGTCACAAATGTTAAATCCAAGCTCTGTGACTCCAGGGCCTGTCAGAGATTCTTTCCCACAGCAGGGTGGGGGTTTCTGTTTGTTTCATTTCCAGCAAAGTGATCTCAGAAAGACAAATATCAACTCTCTGCATTTGTCACGAGCCCCATTCGTGAGAACTGAGTTCAAAACAGGAGTTTTTCATTCTAAAATGAAAAGCATCTCTTGGCATCATAAGAATTCAGTTGAACTTCAAAGACAACATGAGAAGCAAGACCTAAGTACAACTATAGAGCCCTAAACTTTAAAAGCAACCCAAGTGCAAAAATATCCATAGAGTTTCAGGATTCAAAATAGTGATTTCAAGAAATTCAACATTAGGCCTTAAAAATCACTCGCTCCTTTCCTCCATTCACTACTGCACACTGGCTAGAAAATCCTGGTATCAAATTGCATTCACCACGTATGCCCCCAGCTGCTGAGGTGTATTGCAAGTTATACTTAAACAAATTGTATCTTACTACACAGGAGACTGACAAACTAAAAAGTCTCACCAACCATTCTAAACTAAAACAAATTAAGAGGTAAAAAGAAATAATCCTTTCTCAGTTCCCTTCCTTAGTGGTATCTGTGACAGACTATGACAGATAACAAAATACAGGTAGTCCCAAAGGTAGGTGAAAGTTGAATGGATTTAAGCCCCAGGAAATAAGTGAAGTCACAGGCAAGTTGTCACAGACATCACAAAGTCACTATTACATTCTCCAGCTCACCCTTCTGAACACTCTGTTTCTGCCCTAATCAATTCCTGCCCTCAGAGGGACTCATCCCTAAGAGGGGCTGCAGAGGAGTCCCAGGTGTTCCAAGTCTGGATAAGTGCAATACAATTTTATTTCAATTTAAAACTGTATAGCAGCAATACAGACTGTTTACTGCATTTACACCTCCACAATAACCACTATAGTGATAATCATTCTGGAGCTGCACACAAGAGATGATCTGAGTCAAGGAAATGTCAGATGGAAAATACCTGCGGTCAGAAACAAGGTCAGTAGTTTTCTCTGCAATCCCATCTCAAATGAAAGTGAATTTACTGTTTTATGCCACGTCATAGATTTCTAAATTTTGAGTCCTCCTCCTCAGGAGGAACCCACTCCTGAGGAACCCACACAAGTCAGCAAGGAGAAGCAGAAATGAGAGGTCCTTTCATTGCTCACTGCACATGGCCACGCTCACCAGGTAACACCACTCCTACCATAATCATTGAGATGTGGCATCTTTATAGGCTGCCAGACTTCCCACCAGAACAATATAAAAACTGCTATTATGGTTTGGAACTTCATGGATAGAGAGCTGAGCACCTCTCAGCTGCACTAAGTGCTGATTATTGGGTTGCACACAACCTGATGGGAGCCCCATGCCTGTGCAGAAACCTGCCACACAAGAGCCAGGCTGGGGGAGAAACACAGAATCATTCAGGTTGGGAAAGACCTTTAAGATCCTCAAGTTAAACCATTAACCCAGCACTGCCAGGTCCACCACTAAACCATGTGTGATCCATGATTGGGGCTCAGATGAAGATATTCCTGTGGGATTACACAGGGACCATCACTACTAAGACACAGGGACAGTCAGTAAGAAACAGCAGTACAATTCCTATCTCCTATTTACAGACTGCTGAGTAATGCAGCATTTAATAATGCAGTCAGTGCTCCTCCATGCTGAGTCTCTTCAAGTCACTGGAGAAGCACTGGATTCTCCTCCCACTTCCCTGGTCTCAGTCAAGGACAGAGGGTTTGTCCCAGGTCTGCTCAAAACACGTGCTTAGCATCCAATTTTCTCACGCAGCTTTCACTGTGTCACCTCTGTCACATACCACACGATGCTCAAAACCTGAGCTCTGTTCCATGCCTGCCATTCACCTGCCCTACAGTCCTACCAAAACTCCACATACAGCCACAGCTCAGCCCCTCACTTCACATTTTTTTCTGTCCTGCTCTCTCGTGTTCTGTCACTAATGTCACCAGATCCCAGCCTTCAGCAGCATTCCTCTGCATCTTGCCATGGGATGAAAAGCAGCTCCTGCCTCCGCAGGGTCCAGGACAACTGGCCTTGCAGCTACCCTATCTACCCACCTGCCCTACCTCATTTCAGCCCCTTCCCCCAAGTCCTACTTTTGCTCTGAGGCTTGGAAGCCATGAGTTCTATATTAAAACAATTTTGAAGGAATCAGTACTGTCTATGCAAACAGCATCCAGAGTGGGTTTTTTTGGTCTCTGTCAGAACCCAAATGCTTCGTAGCAGAAGCCACCTTCTCTCCCTTCCAGCACCTGCCAGTGCCTTGGAGCACCACCCTCGTACACACTTGTCACTGGCATCATTTGCAGCCTTCAGGACAAGGTTTTGCAATCCAACAGGAAAAACAGACAGGAAACAGGTTCCAAACAAGTTACAGCTGGACTCACAGCAAAACATGAGCAGCAGATAGCTGTCCTTCAAAGAACATTTTGCTTTAAACAATTATGTCAGTAGGCAGACATCCTAGTGATGGACATGCTATTTACAAACTCAAAATCCCTCCAGGCTTACATGATGTGCCAGCGTACACAGCCTCATGACTTACGGCCTCTTCTGCCAAGGAAAAGCAGAAGTTTATTAACAGGGAAGCAAAAAGAGGCAAAAAAAGACAAACAGCGTTGCACGTGGTGACCTCCCCGCAGTGCCGAGGCCGGAGCACGGTGGGTGCGGGCGGGCGTCGACATCCAGCGGCCACGGAGCGGATCGGCAGCCTCGGCACGGATCCTGCCCGGGCTCGGCAGCCTCGGCACGGATCCTGCCCGGGCTCGGCAGCCTCGGCACGGATCCTGCCCCGGGCTCGGCACGGCCCCTGCCCAGCAGGTAACACCTGAACCTGCACTGGTGACACCTATGTGCGAGTTCCCTGACCATGGCAGGGAGCTGAAACTAGATGGTCTTTAAGGTCCCTTCCAACCCAAACCATTCTATGATTTTATGTGGCTTTGGAAGTTCAAATGTCAAAATGCACAGGAGCCATCCACCAGGTACCCAGCATCATTGTCAAAAGTTGATCTTGAGCCAAGAAACAACTAAGTCTTGAAAATTCCAGAGGTGCTTAAGAAGCTGCACATAATCTGAAAGTTTAATTTCTTATCAGCTCCAGACCAGGTAAGGTAAGGCTGAAACTTTCAAAGTTAAGTTTTCTCTCAGAAAGAAGTCAGCAGCTTCTTTGTTTCTGCCCCCCCTCATACCTCTTGTACCTACTGTGCAGACACTGACCTCACATCCAACAGTGCTTTGTTTCCACCTGGCATTCTTCACCTCAGGGAAAAGTGTGATGCCATTAGAGGATGCCCTGCAAATGAACTGGACAGACCTTTATAAAAATGTCTGCTACCCCAAACTGGGGAGCACGGCTTTAAGAGCTCTCTAGTGACCAAAGCAGCATTTTTCAAGGCAACCCAACTTCAACTCAAAGTACCATAAAACAAAGGCAATAATGGCAGGCAACCTGCAGTGAGAACAGAATGACTTCCAGAAGTCTCCCTATCAACACTGCTTTTTGAAATACAAAGAGTCTATTACTACAATTGTAGCTGGAACTCAGAAAATCTTCTGGAATACAGACAGGGAGAATGACAAAAAAAATACAAATACACCTGCAACAGCACAGAACCACATCATTCAACTCCAAAAGTAAATGATTCCAAAAAACCAGCACCCAAACAATAGAGAATATCATACCCTACCTGTTCAAAAACACAGAACACCCATGTGCTGAACTCCTGATGGCACCTGGGCATTAGAGGGTTAAGAACTTTTAGGGACTTGTCCTGCCTGCTGTTACAGTTCTCCTCCCTCCATTTCTCTCTCAATACCAGAAAAGTGTACTGGAAACACAAAGAAAACTCTAACAACTGTTTTACTCCCTCCTACCTGCTCTGAGCTCCACAGGCAGTTTGTTGGCAGGTACGTCCCTCTGGAGATGCTTCCAGAGCTGTCATTCCCCCAACACTACATTGTGCTCATTTAATGCAAAGCCATCACAGTGCTGATTGACAGTTATGAAGCAGCATGTCTGTGCAAAGAGGGTCCTGAACCGTGACCATCGATGGCTGACCTCACAGCCACTAACAAAACACAGGTGGAGTCACAAAACAAGCCCTCTGCATTCAAATTTTTAAAGGATTAACACAAGCAGCTATGACAGACCCACCTGTATTTTCCACTTTCAAATTTTACTCCAGCAGTGCATTATTGAAGTCAGATATTTCTTCTTTTTCCAAAACACTTCCCAAGGAAATTCAGGAGTTTGACATTATACACAGACATTATCGTCTGCACTGTGCACACACAAAAAGGATTTTAAAATACTAAAGATTTCAGATTAAGTTTTTCATGATCTCTGGAAATGGTTTTAGGAGCACAGGCACAAATATCAAAATATGTAGTTTTAGAATACTTTCCTATATTGATAACCTAGTAAGTTAGTACTTGCTACAATAGATGCAAAAGTTGTCATCAAACTATCTGGAATTTTACTTGGCATCACCCAAAGAAACAAACCTTTCTAGATCATTTCTCCTGAATGAGGTTTGCAGTACACTGAAGAATACAATTACAACAGCAAAGAGCTGTTGTCTCCTAATAAACCAACTGTCAGCTGTAAAGAAAAAAATATACCAAGAAAACCCAAAGCTTTTCTATCAAATACACACATGCAATTCACATAAGTAAAAATATAACCCATTGTTTATAGATATACAAATTGAGAGGAGATTGCAGCCATTACCTCTTGGTTATCCTTACTCTGATTTGTCCAGAAGATCTTATGATAAAGTGTCTCCATGGAATTGCTGGAGTCTGACCTGTCAAAACAATGCCGATCCAACACTTCCAAGGTGTGCAGAACCCGGCTGATGGTCCCGCCTGGACACAGGGGGCAGAGAGGAGGGGGAAAACAAAAAGGTTTACACTAGAGCACACTGCACTACATTCACCTGCCAATCTACTGCTGGGATTAATCGTGGTGCAACAGGATTGCACCCAAGGAGGAACATATGTAAATCCTAAAGCTCCCAACATTTGTTTGGAGTTGTCTCACCTGCAGTTGACTCCTGGCACTTGTCAAACGACCACCGCACCTCCACAGCGCGGCCTCTTTGCTTTATCTGCTGTTCTGCTTCATAGATCTTTGCCCGAACCTGCAATAAATGGAGCTGCCGATTAGCGGGTGGTGGGAAGTGTCAGTTTTCATGTCAGGCCTGTGACAGGAGCAAGGGACCCTATGGTGTTCCACAACACTCCCTACATTTGGGAACAACAAACCAAAGAACATTCTGTTCAAATCGTCTTGTCTGCTAACAATCATCCTGTACGATAAAACATCTTTTCCTTTCATTCCACCCAGCAAAACTTAACTTTCAACCTGTCTGAAAAGTCACATCTCCCAAAACATACACCAAACTTCCTCTTATTTTTCATATACACCTTAAAATAACTTCAGTTTAATAACAGGAAACATTGGAACATAAATAAAAGTGCTGATATTTTCCCAAAATCAGTCCCAGAATGAAGATCAAACACCAGCACAGCGCTAGCCTTGACAATAGGCCTATGGAAATATCCAAACTTGGCTGCAGTCCTAATGATTACAAATCATTACTGGGATATAAACCAGACCTTAATAATCTGGCAACAAAAAGAGCTTACCTGCTGATTAAATGCTGAATTTCCACCTGGCATAGGTAAACTAGATGGAGCAACTTGAAGTAAATCCAGAGGTGAGCCTGGATTAATGTTCTTATTTTCATTTGTGGAATAATTCCACACCAAGGCACTTGGGCAACAAAGAGTTACAGTCTGAAAGCAATAGTACAAAACAGAAGTAATTCCTTTTTCTAAACAAGCGTAATAGACAAAACCAACAACAAGAGTCCAGAATCCTTTTTGGTCCAACTGCTACAGTGAAAGAAACAAGACGACAGGCCTATGCACAACTGCATTTGAAGAAATTCAACTACTGTTTTATTTTCCTCCTTTGTTATTAAAAAAATTACTTAAATATACACATGTTCAATTCCCATTTGTCTTGCTTTCATAAGACCATCAAAGAACATCACCAAAGGTTCATTTCAGCCAGATCCTCTCTGTGGAATATGAAGGGACTTTACAAAAAAATAAGTTATTTGGTGTTCAGCTTACAGAAAGAAGCTAAATGTGAAAAATTAAAATTTAAGAGGTTAATTAAAATCAACTCTTTAGTCAAGACTTTAAAACATGAAGGAGTCATTAAAATGCACCATGAACTTGGGATTGACTTCAACTGCCAACCTCACCAGTTCCACGATTCTGTGATCCCATGAGCATCAGCAGACTCCTGGTACCAGCACATCGCTGTGCAACCCCTGGGAACAGACACTGAGCAGACAACAGCAGGAGGGCTTAGGGAAGTCTCTCCAGGAAGGCAAACAACCCCAGCTCATCAAACAAGTCCTTCTTCAGAAAGTAATTGCTCTCTTGATATTTCTGCTATTGCCAAGCAACAAACACAGGCAAATGGACTCTACTGTTCTGTGGTGTTAAAAACCATGGAAGTTGGTGAGGCAACGTAAACTGCTCTTATTTCTGACCAAACCAACACAAGGTGGCCTGCGGTGGCACCGAGTGACAGTGACGGGCTGAAAGCAGCAAGGGAACCCTCACAGGTCCGAGTTCACAGGGATCAGTGCTGCCTCTGTCCTGCCACACTCTGCAGGCACAGGGGGCCTGGCAGAACCCCGTGGGTTCACGGGTGACAAGAACAGGATGAGATGCACAGAGCAGAAACCCTCCATCCCAAAGGGAAAGCCTGGCCATCCCTGGCAGTGGAGCAGCTCCTTCCCTCAGCAGAGGTGCAGACACACATTCAGCCACCACAAGCTTCTCCAGGTGGTTTCTTCACCACACCTCAGCTGGTGCAGAGACACCCCCCGCCCGCTGCCCCCACATCCCTCAGTGGGCACAGGTACATTTCAAACCACAGCAAGCAAACCTTGTCCCACTCAAACCCCAGTGTTTCCCAACAGACAGAATGGTCATACCCCCGAAACCAAGGAGCAGCAGAGCACTGCCCTACCTGCAGCATACAGCTGAGTCCATACACCAGTGCTCGGTGCTGAGGGCAGGCGAGGAAATCGGAGCAGGTCAGCTGTGCCGGGCCCACCCCGGGACCAGGGGCGGTGGGGCTGGGCACTGCCAGGGCAGGGTTGCTTGGCCCCAGGATCACATGAGGGGAGTGGGCAGCTCCAAGGTTAGGCCCATCACTCAGCAATAAGGACAGGCGTCTGGCACAAAAATAAGCAAGGCGTCGGGACAGGTAAGCTGACTGACCAAACTCTTCTGAATACTGAAATTTAAAAAAATGCACAGTTTATTACGCTCCATATATCCATTTTCCTTAACAATCTAACAGTGGACATTCACAAACTGGAAAGAAACATCTCCAATATTTAGGATGCCAAAAGTTATAAAACAAAAGAGCAGTTCATGTGCAAATTTGTACTTCTGTCTCTTAAAAATTCCATCTGTGCTCCAGGACCAGTCAGAGTAAGAGAATCCTTCTGCCAAATTGAGTCAAGGATTATAAAGCATGAACATCTTAAAGGTGTTTATAAACTCCAAACATGCAAGATTTAACATATTTCGTCAAATGTCCTAAGTAAAAACGTTTAAATAGATTTTACCACCACAAATATGAAAACCATTTAACATATATGAATCAGGCTTACATTGATTTTGGCTTTAAAACATGCATGTACCTGCAACATGAGCGGCAACAACAGCTTCAGAAGATCATCATCAGTGGGTCTGATTTTTTCTAGAACATCCAGTATCCACATCAAATACTCGTGTCTCTCGAGCATTCCTTCCTTAAAGGATTTCCAATAACACATCACATGTTAACCTGGGAGCACTCAACATGCACGTGTGTAATTCCACGGTTTCTTTCACTCTGGTTTACGCTTGTTACCCCTGTCAGCACAGAGATACCAATTCCCTCAACCCTGCTGCAGCTCCTGAGCCAACCACCACCATGGCAGTGCCATAGTCAGGGCAGCAACTGGGTACAGCCCCCGAGCTCTGCACTGTTCCAGTTCAGCAGGCAGCTGACACGTAACTCTGACAGGTAACTCCCTCCCAGCAACCCCTCCTGCTACTTCTGGGCTGGGGCAGAAACAACCAGAGAGTTCTGCTGGGCTAGAACTGTGTGGAACCCACAGACAGATCACCATGCCAACGCCCAAGGCCTCGTGCCACAGCACCCTCAGCCTGATCCACAATCACCAAGAACACCCTTAAAAAGATGGGATAATATAGAAGAGGGAATTGCTGCAATCACAATCAGGCACACTGAGCAAATCAGAGCTTTTTCAGCCAGCAAATCTCTAAAAGGAATTAGCATTTACAATTTATGCAAGTCTTGTGATAAAAGCTGCCACTGAGTCCTAAAATTGAACTTCCCAAGAACAGTAACCTAAAATAAAATAAAAATCCATGCACTCCTAAAAGTATTACCTGAAACATATAAAATGACAGTTTTTCATTGTATTCCCACTGCTTCAGGGCTTGTTCCATCTCTGAAGGCATCACAACAGAGCCGTTGCCTTGGCTCAAAGTCCCATGATAGAACTCAGCAACCTTTGCCAGCTGCTCTCGGAGGTATTTGGTTACAATTTGAGTCCATTCTACAAAATAAATTTGCAATTAGAACACTCCAAGCGATAAAAGATTTCTTTCACATTGAGAATCGAACCAAAGCTACACTTTGTCATCACAAATGTTCCCCACAGGTGCATAATGCTGCAGCTGTGGTGAATTAAAGGCTGTCTCGCTGTGCCCCTGCTCTCAGAGCACAGGTACTGTCAGGTGTGCAAGCAGCCTCCACTGACACAGGTGGGCCTTTAGGGAACCACCTGTCTGTCTCATCAGATTTCAGCATTCAGTCACAAAACAGCCTGGAAATAGATAAAATAAATATACTGCATTACCTCCTTCCATCTGGAACTTTAATGCCCTCTCTCTTCCCCCTCCAAATAGAGGCAACATAAAACTCAATGGGATTTTGCACAAGTAGTGGAATATAAAGCTATTCCTTCTATAACCACTCAAACTGCCAACTCTTCCAGGTTTTCACTCTGATGGGGCTGCAGCAACTCAGGAGCAGTTTCTGCAGCAACTCAGGAGCAGTGTTTGCTCAGCACAGTGAGAAAGGAAAAGAGGACTCCTAACAGAAGAATTCTCTCAGCAGCAACTGGAACCACCCAGGATATCTGTGAATGTCTCAGAGACAAACCCCTGGCAGAGCTGTGTGTATCAGAGAGCAGAGCAGCTCCTTTATGCCTCTATAACACAGCTGCTTTGACAACTGGAGCTGCTGACTGTCGGTTACAGGAACCACCACTCTCAAACACAACTATTTTCACTGTTCACTGCTCACCTCAGACTCTGGCTAGCACAATGCTTCTTCTTCTTTTGCATTTGTAATTGGCAGCTCTGTCAACATACACTGACTATACATTGGAAGCTTTTCTACCTAAATCCACTGGAATTTCTGGGTGAAGCTAGTGGGCTTCAGTGTTTTCAGAGAGCAGTTTAACTACATTTCCATCAAACATTCATTTGCTTCTGGGAAAAAAAAATTTAAATCCACTATTTCAAATGTATTTAATTTGAAATACAAAAAGCAATTACCAATGTCTCTGTGCCACTGAGTTGGAAACAAGGCCTTTCTGGTACCAGAGGCACAGATATAAAAAACTCTGGGAACTGCCAGAGGCAGAGGCTGCTCAGTAACACACAGCAAACTACTTCCCAAAAAGTTCATTTCAAGGACAAAGAAGGAAAATGCTCATTCAGGTCAGCAGAGGAGCTGTAGATATTGTGTGTAAATTGTGAGAGTAAAACTACAACTCTGATAACAGTTGAAGTACCTCTGAACACCTTAAAGGTGGTCACTGCCTGGCCCACTGGTTTGGTACCAGACAGTGTCCTTCAAGGGTAGTACTTAAAATAAATACATTGCCAGCTGTGTTCTAATAAATAAGCTTTGAAATTCACATTTCATTACAGGCTTTCTAAATTAGCAGTTCTGTTCCTTCCCGGGCAACATTTATCTTGCACAACCTGTGCCACTCCTGCCAGCCCCACAGTGACCAGTGTCAGTGATGAAATACAGCACAGCCATCGCTCCTCAGGTGTTGCACCTGCAGATTTTGGGAGCAATCAGCTGGAAGCAGAAGCAGCCAGCACAGCTGTAGTTATGCTCCATGGCTCTTTGGACTCTGATACACATTTCTAAGTGAAACTGATTTAAAAGCATTTTTATTCCAGTTCCCACCACAAAGATTCCTCTCTGGACACCCAGTAACACCAAAGCCACAAACAAGAGAAGCAGGCCTCTTCAGGTGTTGGCATACATGGAGACACTGGAGAAGTTTATTTACCAATATGTGGGTCAGTGGCCTGGCGTTTCTTGATTTTAGCGTCAGAAATAGCAGCGTAGTAGGCACATGTCATTTTGATCAGCCATGCTGCGCGCAGCAGGGGCACAGAGTATTTTGCTAAGTAAGCAAAAACATCTTCTTTTTTACTGAGAATAGGAACCTGAAAGGAAAACAGGCAGCAAGTTACAGCACACAGTCCAACAGCAGTTGGCACAGGCAGATCAGCCCAGGCCTCCCCTGCTCAACCCTGCACAGCCTGGAGAACAGCAAACCTCATCAGCCCAGGAACCCACTGCACCAACAACACCCACTGTCCAGGCACACGGGAACTAAGGGATTGACAAAGAAGAGACACTGCCCCAGTGCCCCAGGCTTCATCAGGAGCATCCTCCCCCTGCTCAGAGATGCCTACAGGGCCACAAACAAACCTCTTGACTGCCATTGACATCCAAAGTACAGGAACCATCCTGTGAGCTGATCCTCTGGGGAACAGAGCTATAGCAAGGCTTTGTGTAAGGGTTCAGTAAGATAAACATTCCTGAGATGAAATACAGTTATTCAAAGGAAGTTTATGTCAGCTAGATCAGAAGTTCCCCCTTGCCCAGGTCCCCTCCTTGAAGAGAGGGAAAATGCTGCACAGCAGTAGCTGCCTCCAGCACCACTCCTCATCCAGCACATTCCAAAATACTGCCCTATTCTTACAGCCCAATTCAGTACAATCCAATATCCAAGAAACAGAGGAAGGAGTATTCTGATACCTTTTTTCCTAAGAGAGTCAGGGGCTTACTTCCTGCCAAATCTGTGAACCAGTTGTGAATCGCACTCTGAGATCGAGCAGTCACCAGCCAGTAGTTGTCTTTGGCATTCACTTGGGGTTTCTTCTTCCCTGTGTCCTGGAAAGTGTTAAGTTTGAGCTTTTCTGCGAGGACGCTGCTGAAGTAAGCGCCAATCTGGAGGTGTGGGAAAGCAAAATGTGACAACCCAGTAATTAAGTATCTACTGTACATTAATGCACAAGGATTTCCATCTGAAGGGATGCAGTTCTCACTCCATCAGTCTAATGGGATCATGCTTTGCCTCTGGGTTCAGGAGATCAAACCACACAACTGCATTATCACTGCAGAGGCTGCAGGTCAGCAAAAGCAGCCAAAGGGACCAGGGCTCAGTAACACCAGTGCTGAGCTGCCCCTTGGACAGTCACTTTGTGCCAGAGCCACGTGTCTCCTGGGATCCAGGCCCCAGTTCAGTGCATTCTAAGAGCAAGTTTCTCCCCTTCTGCCCCTTACCGGAGCACAGAGTGGGTAAATACACACTTTTCACTTCTCTTTAGATCAAACCACACTGTCACAGGAACCACATCCATCCTCTGTCCATCACCAGCTACAGCAGGCAAAGCTTCAAAGACTCAGGGAAGCTCAGAAGTGTCCAGCTTTTATCCAAAGACCTCCACTGCCACTCGGTACCTCCACAAGGAAAAGCTTTGCAAGCTTTGCTTTTCCAGTACTCTCAATCACAAAACAGCAGGAAAAAAACCCCAGACATTTTACTCCCATTGTCAGCTTATTTACTTTCAGAATGACTACAATAGGAATGAATGTTTAGGCCTGTCAGTCAGAATAAAATGTTTGATTTTCTAATAAATATATTCATAGCTGAGTAATTTTAAAATATACAGAAAGCTTTGGGGAGATTAATTCTACACTTAAATATCCAAGGAACTATAAGCACTTTCTTATGAATTTCTGTTCTGCTTTTCAAACAGTTCTGTTCAATAGTAAAAACACAAATAATTAATATAGAAGATAGAAAGTGCCAGCAGGTAAATATTCGGGGGGGGAAGACTCAGAAGAATGTAACAGGAAAACCTTTAAAATTTCAAAACCAGCAACCCTGCCATTTACTTGCATCTCTTCTTCTACTGAAAGAGCATCACTGAATACATAATTTCACGTTTTCCAATGAGCCGTAAAAAGTTAGAGATTTTCAGAATCAAATACCAGAAAATTACTTTGTCTGAAAACAAGTTTCTTGATTACATTCTCCCTCCAAACCCTTTCTTCCTGCTTTCCCAACAGGAAAAAATAAAAGAGTACATAAATCTGGACAGATCTCTAGAGGAAATACAGGATGGTTTCTTTCTAAACAGCTGTTATTTTCAGTTTGGAGTATAGTAACTAATATTTTAGTGATTTTTATTGCTCTTATGTATCTCACACTTCTTTGACTCTCAAAAAGAACCATAGGAAAGCTAAGCTAAATTTCACTAAACAATCCAAGTCAATTCTTCCAAGAGACCTGAAACACAGTGACCAGTTTCTCCTGGCAGAAAACAGTCCTGTGAAACAGATACAAGAAGAACTAAAGATGTGTAAATGTCAGAGACTTTCAGGGAAGGAGTCACTACTGTCTCTGTAAGTCAAGCACATAAAAGAATAAGAGCAAAAATTAATGTTTCTTGTACACTGAAATGTGCTTATTACATTTTGCCCTTGGCATCCATGTTTTCCTGTGAAGGCTGATGACAGCAGGTAGCAGAAACACAGCTCAGCATTCTGATATTCATTAACTTTCATATCAAGATTTCAAGATTCAAAACCCAGGTACCACCACTGCCAGCTTGGTTCCAGTTTCAGTGAGTGCACCCAGACTGCAAAGCCGTGTCTTACCTTTGAGGCATTGATGACCATGTTCCTGGCAGATCCATGTTCATCACCAGAGAAGGCAGGCTGGTTGCTGAAGCCTTGCTTTACGTTCACTGCCGTAAGCTCATCCTGCAAAGGTGTTTGAAGTGCAAAAGATGAAATGACAATTTAAGAAGTCTCATCATTCTGAAAAGCATGGTTTTATAAGGAAATTTTTTGCATTTGCTAGTACATCACACTCTGCATTCACTGAACCCTCAGAGCCCTCTGCACACTCACAGGATTTTGGTGAAGAGAACACAACACCACTGCTACCACCCGCTCCTCATCCGGTGTTCGCCTCACTACAGCAGACTTACGGCCATCTCTTGACGGATGCAGCTGGTTTTGCTGACAGACTTCTGCCCAGGAGAAGGGCCACAGGAAAAAAGACCTTGGCAGCCTCTGTAAAACCTGGAGCACTCCCCAGCACCCAGCCTGAAATCTTCCTCGTGAAAGTGGTGCCAGTCCGCAGCCCCCCGAGCAGTAGGGGGAGAAGAGCACATCCTTCTCTCCTGACATATCCTGGGAAGCAGCTGTGTCACTCCACAGCAGAATGCTGCTGCATGCCCCTTCTTTCCCCCACCACCCCACACATCCATTCCCCAGCATAACACTAGGTTTGTATCATTGTTTTGTTGATGTTTAAAACATTACTATTCTAGTTTGTGGCCCCATAACCACCATTTGAGAACATCTACTGAAATAGGAAATAGATCACCTCTAGCAAAAGCAATATCAGTTGAACATCCATCCCTGCTGCAACTAAATCCTTTTCTTCTGGAGCTCCTTCCACAGTGGAAGCATTACTAGTCTCCTACTACACTATCAACTCACCTTTGTTTTGCTGCTTATTGGTGCTTCAGCAGGCTTGGCTGGAGCAGTTCACAGCAGGAACACAGAGCAGGCAGGTGTAGGATCAGCAGCATTAGGCAAAAACATGCACCCAAGTCTTCACAAACTTCCTAAGGGAGCCTCATCCTTCCCTGTCTTCACTCCGTACCTCCACCAAAGTTAATATTCTTCCATGGAGGCTGTGCCATTTATTCAATCATTCAGGATCACCTGCCTGTCAGACAGAGGTTCTCCTACACCAGATGAATGGGAACTTGTTGCATTTTCTTAATCTCCTCCTGAAGAGAAGGCACAGATCTACCCAAGGAAGCAGCTACCTGCCACCACAGGCAGTAGAGTAACCACAGGTACTCTACACAAGCTCAGGTAGTTCACCATTAGTGAGCTATTGGAACAACCCTTGAGATGTAACCTGTGAAATAACCTACAAAAGCAAAGAGTGACTGCGCTGCGACCAAGCAAAGAACAGAAAATAAAGTTAAGAACGTCACCATTTTACTAGAAGATTTTATTGCTAGTTTTGGGCAACATGTCTCCCCAAAAACAGTGACCCAGAAGCTTCCATTTGGTTTCTTCTCTTACACTTTGCCATGCATTATGCTTCTCAATATTTTTCCAAAATTTGAGAGCAACACAGCAGATTGTAACATATTTAGAAGAACTCTAAGCTCTCCAGGATTTTTGAAATTAGCAAACCTCATCTTAATTTTAAATGAAATCAACCAGAATCGCTGGAACACTCCTCCACCCACACTACCCCCATACAGCTCTGAAAACACAGACACAGGGAGAGCTGAAAGTGATCAAAGAGATTATAAGCAAATAAATAAAAGGTAAATGGCAAACAGATGGAGACATATGTTACTATTAGTGCCATTTCCAGGGCTGACCCTCATTCTGTTATCTTTAAACATCTTTCAAACAAGATGCCTAGTTAGCATTATGCTGAAAATAACCAAGAACAGTCTGTTGTACTGCTACATCTACCACCACTGTGGGAACAAGCTGTGAGGGGCTGACAACACAAACACATCAGTGTTTGGTTTGTCTGGCTCAGTCACTAGCTCAGATTTCCCCTACTACTTCAGCAGCAGAACTTAGAGCATGGCACAGTTGCATAACTAAGCATCACCTGAAAATGAAGGCAAGTCCCCTTCGAACACAAGGCACAAAGACATCTTTACAAAGAAATTAATGATGAAATGGATGTTCACAGGAGCTTTCATTCCATCTCACTCACACCAGCTCCAGTATCAGCTCAGGGCCATTCTCCAAGACCACGGCTGTTCTGTGGCAGAGGGGAAGCTCCTGGGCACAGCAGCAGGAACACCAGCACAGCTCAGCTGCACACACTGATCACACAAGGGTCAAGCCCACTTGACTTGGCCCTGTGCTAAATAGAGGCACAGGAGCACCACACACTGCTGTAACCAAGTGGTGCATCTGCACCACAACACACTGGTTCCTCGGGGCTCCTGCAGGGATGGCGAGCTGCCTTTCCAAATGTCAAGCAAGGCCCCAAGTGCACCTAATCAAGGCTTAAAACCCTCCTGCAATTTTAAATAGCCAAGTGAACATTCAGGTCCAACTTGCATTAATTTTTTTCAGAAAGAATTTTACTTGTTTTGTGGGGGATATTCAAGCCCCACATGCAGCCTGGTGTGAACACAACGTGTACAGATGGGATCTGTAGAGAAGGGCAGCCCAACAAGATCAGGATGAAGTTCCCAGGAGCTGAGCAGCGCCAGCTCCACAAGCAGCAGACTCTGATGGCAGCCTGTTCATGGTCCTTAGCTATGAGCACTGCTCTGAGCAGGATACCTGTGGCACTCATGGGGATGTCACCTGTGGCACTTACAAGGAGGCCACTTGTGGCACTTACCCAGCCAGCTGCATCAGTGCACTCAGATCTATGAAGAAATGAGCCCAGTGTTAGAACAGAGCACCATGGGGTTATTGGTGGGTGTTCTGGACTGTAGAATTCCATATTCATTTGCTGTTAATTAATAGGAATGAGCTCTTTCAACTGAAGCATTCTCCTGCTTCCCTATTTCTGCAGTAACCCTTGCTGAAGCACCAGGCCACTGAGATAAAGGCAGGGAGCTGAGGATGTGTCAAGGTTCTGAAAAAATAGGAACTGGCCACTTGATTCTGACATCTGAGCTGGGCAAACAGACAACGTGCAGACCCATACCACCACTGCCTGATAGGCAAACCCAAGGAATCTCTGACAGGTGTGCCCTTTTCTTCCCAACCTCAAAAATATTCTTTCAGAATAGAACTGTAAAAGAAGTCCACATTAAACTCACAAAAGCTACAAAGCACATTTTTTTAATCAGAGACTAGAGAGCAAGTAGAGGCCAGAAAAAGAAACTGGAGACCGAAATGGGGTGGGAGGCTAGAAAGGAGTGTGAGGTTTCCAAACTGCTTTTTGCTCAGGGACTGCTCATGTAGAGAGAAACTATGTGAAAAGCACTGTCCAAGTTTCAAAGAAGTCACACTACAGCTAATTCCTCCTGGTCTTTCCCTTTCAGACCAGTATGAGGTGTTAAAAGCACCCTCAGCAGACAACTGCCCTCAAGCAGAAGCTACACCTATGCCATTGGAAGACTTCCCTTCCACACTCCCTCGTTTCTGTAGGGGCATTTTGCACACAGGGTGCACACCAGCGCTCAGGGGCTGAGCCTTACCCTCAGCTTTTCACAGGGGACCCTGCCATCGACACGGATTTCCACCTGGCACCCTGGCAAACGGGCTCTGGGGCAGGAGAACCAAGGGCCCCCGGAGGTGCTGGCTCCGAGCAGCAAGGGAGCTTAGAAAGGCACGGGGCAACAGCAGAAACACCAACATCACCAGAGAGTCCGTCCCACCTCCACTGGGACCTGTTGTTGTGTATTCATCTCCTCCTTCAAGTGACAGACAGCCTCGACCAGCCCTGAGGCTGGAGGACACAGGGCTCTGTCCTGCACATGCCCCACACAACACACGCAAACGTTGCACCAACACAGGTGGAATGAAGACTTTCTCCCAAGCTACAACCTCAATCAATCCCACCGTGGCCAACAACAGTAAGCCTATTGCAGTTATTTCCTGCTTACTAATGCACCCATGAAACCTATTTTAAATATTAACCATCTGGGCACTTGCCACTTCCATTCTTATTGTAATGGGCCGCATATTTATAAACATGTCTGCAAGAATCAATCCACCACCAGACTAAAAATATTCAATAGTTCAGAGGTAAAAATTCACCTCCAGACATTGTCATAGGCGAGTTCAGGTGCAGTTCTGCAAGCCTGGCCAGGATCATGCATAGAAATTACACTTAGAGGAATACTTCCAGTTACTGTTACCATCAAGGTTGTAAGTATGATGCATAGTGGCACAAGAGTGATGAGACAGAAAGATGCCAGAGGTCAAAAACACTGAGGTATGTCTCCAAGGATTAGCATTAGACTTGAATCCACATCTTTTACTGCCTGTTGTACAAGCCCCTCTCAGCCAGCACTGACCAACAGCATGACTTTGATGAGCACTCTCCAGTTTATGCAAACCAGATGATGATGCTCATAAACCACTAACAAATTACTCTAATTAACCTGCATGCTGGAAGCTTCATCAACATGACAACAGACCAGGGAGAGAGCGAAGCACAAAGAGGGCTGCTGTAGTTGCTCCATTTAACCAGAGCTCATCCTCATTGCCAGCCTGATGACTTCCACAAGTGCCAAATTCACCAGGAGAGAAGGCAGCCAGGAACACCAGCACAGGAGGCTCCAGAGGCCAGGGGTACCTGCACACACACAGCTTTGCATACAAGCCACAACACAACACGCAAGGCCGATCTCACAGAGACCTATTGACTTTACTGGGAGACATCCCATTCACAAAACCTTCCCAGAGGCTCCTTCCACTCACCTATGGAGGGTTAGCAGCTGGGAAGCAAGACTGGGAAGCCAAGCTGAGGAGAGCAGTGCCCTGTGGGGCTTTGCTGGATCAACAAGCCACATCACAGCACCCACCTGAGCTATACGCTTTCCCCAGCTCCAGTGATAGTGGGTCTCCACGGGTTTGGTTGTGGTACCCGTGAGCAAGACAGCCACAGCCTGTTGGAAGAGGACAACCTACAGCCCCACTCACCTCCACCCTGTTTTCAGATGCATTTCCCGACCGCCAGCACTCTCCAGCCCTTTTATTCCTCTGATGGCAGGTCAACTGCTGTTAAGTCAGACACATGGTGGGCAGCTCAGCAGGACCACGCTCACTTTGGCCACCAGAACCCCTCACCCTCTGGGCAGCTCATGCCCCTCATGGGCCAGGGGTGCCTTTGACGAGTCGGGTGTGCCTCCCATGGCAGATGCCTGTACCCCTCACGGGCCGGGGTACCCCTCACGGCCGAAGCTCCTGCACCCTCCCCGCCGCCCCGAGGCGAGCCCGGTGCCGCGGCCGCGATGCGGTGACCGGGGGCGGTGAGCGGGACGGCCGCCCCCGCCTCGCCGCAGAAAATGCAAGTCAGCGGCGGCCGCAGGCGCCGCTCAAAAGTTTGGGGGGAGGCGCCGGGCCGGGACCCCGCCGGTCTCACCTCCTTCTGGCGCGGGTCCTGCGGGTAAACGTCGGGCGGGCCGAGGCGCGGGCGCTTGAGCGGGCGATGCTCATAGCTGAGGAGCCCGAAGGCGGCCATGATCGCTCATGTTCGCGGGGCCCGAGCACCAGGGAGCAGCGTGGGCGGCCTCCGCCTCACCCCGCGCCAGGGGCGGGCTGCGGGGCCGGGCTGCGGGGCGGCCGAGCAGCCGCAGCATCCGCACCCTGTCGCCTCCCCCATCTTCAGCATCTTCATTGTAGCGGAGAAATCAATTCCTCGGGGCAGCGACCGCCCGCCCGTCACACCGAACCGCCCCGCACAGTCCCCGCGCTTCGGGGGCAAGTTCCGCCGCTGGGCTCCCGGGAGCAGTGCTCGGTCCCGGTCCGAGCCGCCCTCCGCAGCTCGCGGCTGGGGAGGGGGAGCAGCAAAGCCCCCCACTCCCCAGCGCCCTGAGGCCGAGCGGAGGAGCGAGGGCATTCTCCCTCTGTTCCCTGCTCGGGGGCTGAGGGATCCCGACCCGCTCCTGGAGGTACCGAAGGGCTGCGGGGGCGCACGGTGCTGCTCCGGCAGCAGTGACCGCATCCCCGGGAGCTGCAGCCTCGGCTGGCCCTGGCCGAGTCCCTCCGGCCGTGGCCTTCCAGCTGCCACTGGGCACGCTGCTCCGCCATCCCGAAGGATGCTCCCAGGAGCCCATCTGTACCACCTGAGTGGATCCACTGATCCCAGCAGATGAGGCAAAGCAGGGCAGGAGACGTGATGTCAACAGAAGTGTGGTTTCTGATTAATGAATCTTCAAAACACAAGCAATACAATATGAAAGCTTCAGGGCGCCCTTTTCCAGCGTCAGTGGATGTCCCTCACCTGCCCACCTTCCTGGGGGGGCTGCAGCCGCGACTACAGCCTGCGACCGACCCGTGCCTCGCTCTACAGAACATCTTCCCGTCGCTCAGCAGAGCTGTCCTCTCCGCAGGTGCTGGAGTGGTGGGTGCATTCCTCTCTCAGCCTTACAGTAAGAAAGCACGAGAACTTTTCCCCTTTCTACCCAGTATTTGTGCCAGATCCTCCCCTTGTGCTGCATCTCCCAAACAGTACGAACACAAGGCACTTTGGAAATGCAAGATTAGACAGTGGGTTGCAAATAAGTCTAAATAAAATTAACGGCCATACTCTAAAAATGAGCTTATGTAGTATGGACAAGAACAGACAAACCACACGTCTTCTGCCTCTAAGCAATTCTCTAGTCAAATCACAGATAATTTAAAAGCTGAGGCTGAACTAGATAATACCAATAAAGCAGTCTGGTCTCATATTTGTTAACACATCTTCTATTACATCTTTGGTTACTGAATTACTTTTATGCATGCAGCTGTGTTTGCCAAAGGCAAGGACCAACAAATCTGATTCCTCTAAACAGGCACTAGCTTAAAAAAAAAAAAACCACACAAAAACAAACAAACAAAACCACAAACAAACAAAAACAACCGAACAAAAACAAACCAGTAAATCTGTACACAGACTTGCTTCATTTTAATTTCAAGTTTGCCTTAGAATCTACATAGTTAAACCAGACTCGGCTGATATGATACTCTTGAATCACCTTCAGAGCATTCCTGCAATGGATGTGCATCCAGTTAATAAAGCACTAGTTGATGTGGTTCAGAAAAAACCCAAACCCTCTGTTTGCAGAAGTCCCTGGCAGTCGATGGATGCAGACAGTGCCTCTGGCCCTCACTAAACCTCCAAGTCAGCCACACTTCAAGGGATGGGTTGTGTCATGTCATGACTTAGATTGTGTGAAGAGCAACCAGATACTCCAGAGGGGCCTCCTGGCTGGGCAGGGTGCTGTGTGTTACCTGGGCATCACAGCAAAAGAGAAATACACCCAGAAGGAAAAAACAAACAAACAAAAAAGAACAGCACAGCTGGCTTTAGAAGAAAACCTGGAAAAATAAACCTTCTGAAAACTTCCATGATGGAGAGCAAATAATCAGATGCAGCAAGGAAGCCTGTCTCTAAACCCCCCACTCCCGCGGGGGCTGGGACAAGCAGAGCACTCATCAAATTACAGAGATCAGTCATCCTAAACCCTCGCTATCAAGTGACAGGAGACGCACTGAAACACTCCGCAAAGCTGTACGGAAGGGGACGGGGAAGAAAAGCCTTTACAGCATCCTCCTGCCAGTGCCTGCCTGGGGCTGGTTTGGGGCTCTCAGGGCAGGCCCGGCTTGGCTCTGGGGCTCAGGAGAGGCTGCGGCTCTCGGGGCAGGGCTGGCCGGGTGCCCGGGGCTCTCCAGCATCGCTGCTGCTGCCGCGCTGAGCTCGGCACCGCCTCAGCGCCAGCCGCGTCCCCGGCGGTGCCCGAGTGCCACCATGCCAGCCCAGCAGAAGAAGCTGATCTTCTGCGCGGCCGGGGTGCTGAGCCTCGCCTGCGCGCTGGGCACGGCGGCGGCCGTGGGCACCCAGCTCTGGGTGAGGGGGACGATCCTCTGCACCACGGGAGCGCTGCTCGTCAACGCCACCGGCCCGGAGCTGCACAAGTTCATCGGCGAGATCCAGTACGGGCTCTTCTCCGGGCAGCGTGTGAGGCAGTGCGGGCTCGGGGGGAGACCCTTTCAGTTCTCATGTGAGTAGCGATGGCGTTCGAGTGATTTACAGCGCACTGCTGGCAGCTGGGGCGGCGGAGGGGACTGCCCGCATGGCCCCTCGCTCGGACAGCGAGCCCAGCAACACGGGACATGCCAAAGCAACGCTGCCCTTACAGCGCTCTGGTCCTCAGAGTCAAGTAACTTATTTTCTGATACTAGTAAGGCCTGGCTAAGAATCTACATTGCAGTTACACAGATATCCACATTTCAAAATAGTTTACAATATTACTTTAAAAAAAAAGAATATTTGGGGGTTTTAATTAACCTCTGCCATCTTTTTGTCTGTCAACATTACGCCCTCTGTTCTGCCAAGAAGAATGAACTAAAGCAGCAGGAATCTAATAAACGAGCTGGGGCACCGGCTGCTCCTGAGAAACAAAGCAGCCCAAAAGTTCTCAATGTGCAGCACTAATTGGAAGGGCTGGGGGAGGCTGGCTAACCTGACACACAGAACATCATCTAAGCATTAGCAATGGCTTTGCTTTACGTTCAAAATCTATTTGTCTTGAAGGATAAGATCAATAAAATAATCAAGTGAGACTTTTGTATCCAGCAGCACGTGGAACAAGCAATAACAAACAGCCCGTTGCTGTGTGCACAGTGTGTCAGCCAAAGTTACTATAGCAGACAGCTTATGAGCCATGACAGCACTGACAAATTGCTCCCGCCAGTGTTTGAATGCAGGGGAAGGCTACCAGATTAGGTACTAGAAACTATTTACTACATAACAATTTGCCAAAGTAGTAGACCAATTTAATTTTATATTATAGTAAGATTTGCTGTCTCTAAATTCCATCACTGGTCTGTTTACACAGCTGAAGTTCCCCCTCAATCGCTTTGTGTGCCATCACTGTGTGCAGACATTTCACTCACAGTGAATTTTCAGAGAGGTTTATCCAATCCCAAGGGATTGGGAGATTGTTGTGACCCAGGGCTGGCCAGCCACCAGCAGCACTGGGGCTGACATTCATCAGGGCTGTCAGTGGCAGCTGGAAGGGGACAAGCTGCAGCCGAGGCAGGAGCCTTTACCTCAGAGAGCACTTAGTGCAACAGGCTGATCCCAATCCCTGGAGCTGGAGCAGCCCCATCCCATCACATTGGTGCCTCAGGAGCACTCCAGAAAGCAGGACAAACATATAAAATACATAGCAAGAGCTCACTGCACACACTGCACTTAAGCATGTCTGAGGAGAACAGAAAATAGGCTAAATGATTTAGTTCTATGCTTGTTCCCATTAAATGCTCCCCTCTGACCACTATATCTCTTTTAATTGTAATATGAATTTGCTCTGCCAGCAAACCCAGTTCAGCTGGGGAAAGCTTCTGCTCCATTTGTTCCTGCTCATTCCCATCAGTTTCTGGGTCAGCAGTTCATTTTCTAAAGGTTGCTGCCACACACACCACACACAGGTTCATACAGTACAGTGAAGGAGTGTTTGCCTTTCAAGACAACATTGCTGCTACAATTAATTTTTCCTGATATGTCACATATAAAATTTTAATGACAAACAGCTATAGATGCAGGTGCCATGGGAAGGATTCAATACCATGCCATAACTTGTTTTCTTAAAATAAACAATACAAAATTGTATTATTAAATCCACAGTTTTGCATGTTTTCCCAAAACGTAAGCAGTATCACAGAACTAATGCTATTCCTTGTAGGGAACCTGCACAAGGAGGCACTGGAAGGGGCTCTATGATCTTTTCACAGCCTTCTCTTCTCCAGGTGAACATCCCCAGCTCTCCCAGCCTGGCTCCAGAGCAGAGGGGCTCCGGCCCTCGGAGCATCTCCGTGGCCTGCTCTGAACTCATGCCAGCAGCTCCATGTCCTTCTGATGTTGGTGCCCCAGAGCTGGAGGCAGCTCTGCAGGTGGGGTCTCACCTGAGCAGGGCAGAGGGGCAGAATCCCAGGCTGGGGATGAACCCAGCACACAGGGGTTTCTGGCTCCCAGCACACAGGGCTGGAGCGTGTGGAGTTTATCGCCCACCGATATCCCCGAGTTCTTCTCCTCAGGGCTACATTCCCCATCCAGCCTGTGTTTGTGCTGGGATTGCCCCAGCCCACATGCAGGACCTTGCACTTGGCCGTGTTGAACTTCATCAGTTTTGCAGACATCTGTTTCATTAATTTCCCTTTCATTTAGTCAGGCAGATAAATGACTCGACACCCTGTTACCTGCTGCTCTGTGTTCCTGCACGGAGGAGTTTGCTGGTAAAGGTTTTACAAGGAGAAGTAATTGATGTGAGGCATTATTACCCCCACTTTAATCGTGCCCCCATGGATCAGGAGCAGTAAAGTGTATTTCACTGTTCCTTCCACAATACCTGTTGTTGCCAAACAAACAGGAATGATTTAAAAATCATTTTCTCATGCTCTCTGACTATCCCCCTAAGCCCTAGCCAAGCAGGATCCCAGTTCGAAATAGTAGCTAAAAAGCTGCATAAAAATACTTAAAATAAATTATTCCTGAATTTGTGCATCCATAATCACAGCAAAAATTCATTTCCAATGTCACATCCTTCCATGGGGCATCATAAGCATAAATGAAAACAAAATCTGTTTCTGGATTTATTGTCCCCCATCCCCAAAGAGGAGTGGATGGCCAAGCCCATAATACTAGGGGGGTGAGAACCCCCAGGCCACCTCACAAGGCAGACCTGTCTCCACAAATACCGGTTTTCACTCTTTTTCGCTAAAATATACTGTTCGTGTTAAGGACAAAATACCACCTCCAGGAAGGGGAGGAGAGGCTTCCCCTGAAGGCGGTCTTTCTTTCCTGACCAGTCTATGCTTCTGAGTTTTACAGAATATTTCTGCCTCAAAACACCCATGAAAACCCATTTCTAGTTAATAACTTCTTTGGTTGCATCTAGAAGAGCAGGATTAAAACAACTGCCACAAACCAGCAGGAACCCCCAGCCTGATTTCAGAGACAACTTTGCCTAATGTACATAATAATGTTGTGTTTGTTTTGTTTTCAGTTTTTCCAGATTTGCTCAAAATTATCCCTGCAAGTATCCATGTTAGTGTAATTCTCTTCTGTACAGTACTGATCATCTTTGCCCTGGTAGGAGCAGGGTTCTTCATGTTCAATGCTTTTGGCAGCCCCTACGAAACACTGCATGGCCCTGTTGGGCTGTACCTCTGGAGCTTCATTGCCTGTGAGTATTGCCAGCCCTGTCCTGCCAGGCTGACTCTGCTCTCAATTTGCTACTCACAGTGACCCCTCTATTGATATAGGAGGGTGTGAAGGACTGTGGCTGCACTGACTCTAAACTGCAAAGTCAAGCCAGGCAGGAAGGCGGGGGACTCTGCTGCTCAAATCATGTGTTTTCCAAATTGGAGTTAAGAGAGAAAATGGGGAAATCCCCCCCAAGGGCAGGTGGCAGGATGGGAACAGTCAAGCTGCTGCAGAAAGGCCCACAAGCCCCAGGGACGCAGAGGTGGTACTGCATCACTGACACCCAACACAGCCATGACCAGGAATCAGGTAAAAAACAACCAGAATATGACAGTGATGCAACTGCTCCCACAACAGGACGGTTCCAGACAGTGTAAGTGAGGTCACCCCTTAGAGCAGCACGGCCTTCCCAAGGGCTGAAGGGCTGAGCAGCAGAGAGGGAGGGGAGGGCAGCAGCTCACTGTCAGGGTGGTCTCTGAGAGCCACTGCCACCAGGGATAACAGAGCATCCCTGTCCCTCTGCCACACGGGGAGGGGAACGCTCACTCTCCAGGCTGCTGGCTTGGCTGACAAGCAGGTTCACCCTGACTTTACAAGGTATTATATGTTGCAATCATAACTTAATAAAGGACTTCAGTATTTATCTTTAGACATGCAGAGAGCTCCGTTATGCTCAATGGCACAATGAGAGGCTTAAAGCTGAACATGAGCACAGATATTTTGCTGGCTCAGGGCACTAAAGCAGCCATGCTAAATACTGCTGGTCCTGAGCCAAGTTCAATTAGAAAAGCTTACCAATTTCAATAGCCATTGGCTTGGATTCCAAAAATAATCCCTGTTAAAGCTAAGTTACAGTGGCCATAAGAACACTCTCCACGTGGTGTTTGGCTGTGACATACATCACACAGCATGACTGAGGGGTTGCCAAGGTGACGAGCATGTCCTCCTCCCTTTCAGGCTCCTGCGGTTGCCTCATCATGATTCTCTTCTCCTCAGAGGTGAAGATTCATCACCTTTCAGAGAAGATCGCTAATTTCAAGGAGGGAACCTTTACATTCAAGACTCACAGTGAACAGTTTGCAAATTCCTTCTGGACCATCCTGGTTTGCTCTCTGGTGCACTTCATCAATGCCCTGCTAATCCGATTTGCTGGGTTTGAATTTCCATTTTCAAAAGCAAAAGATTCAGGGAGGATCACAGGAGCAGTTGACCTGATGTATTAGAATTACAGGATTTAACAATATTTCAAGTAAAGAGATTTGTCACTACTACATCAACAACCACCAGATGTACCAACTTGTAAACAATTAGCTCTGAAGAAGGTAAAACAAAAGGGAAGATTTCAAATAAGCATCAATATGGTGGATGCAGTGAACAAAAGAAGACGTGCTGAGTGGTAATGTCTGGATGGAAATGCCCTCTTTCTTTGGGGAAAGGCCTTATTAAGACATTCGCCTTTTTTCCAGTAAGCTATTTGAAAAGTAGCTGGTAAGAAGAAAACTAGAAATCTCAGTAGCATTGCACAGGATCTGGAAAGTCCAGTGGGTGGGTTGCAGTAGAGACCCACACTCACCAGCAGCAGCTTTGCCCTTCAGCCCTGGTGAAAGCAAAGACACAGCTGTGATCACATCAGGGAATAAGGACACCCAGCAAGGGGCAGGACAAGGCACAGGCTCTGCCCTGACACCCCTCAGGCTCCAGCTCACACATGCAGTGCTCAGTAGGAACAGGTGCTACAGCGAGTGCTTGGAGGGTAAAACCCAAACTCCTGCACCCACCACCAGCACTTTGACCTGGCATCAAATGCACGGCAATGACACTTTCTGTCCATAAAGCTCTCTTTTGGGGTTTTAGTTTTAACAAACCAAACTGTGCTCAGAGCCTGAAGTCCCAGGAGCTCCTGTTACCCCTGCGGTTGCTGCAGCTCAGTGACACAAAGCTGTCACAGCAGAGCAGCACTGGGGGAATGTGCTGCATGCTCCTGCTTGCCTCAGGGAGGCAGCAGGGCTTGGCACTGCCAAACAACCCCTCTACAGTTCATCGGTCAAAAGGCATTTAAGGAGTGAGCCCAGGCACCTTCACCTCCTACTGCCCCTCCCAGAGCTCCCAAGAGCCCTGCCCGGTGAGCAGCCTTGTAAACTCTCATCAAACAATAACAATAAACCAAGTCAGAACCTTTGGAAAGGGCAGCAGTAACACAACAGACAGGCTCCCTGGCACGCTGCAGCTCAGCAGAGACTGAGGAAGGAACACGGCAAGGTCTATGCAGGAAGCCAAACAGCCACAGCAGCCCTCACACCCTTAGACATCCCCAGGTCACTTAAAGCAACAGACCTTCCCGCACGGACAGCAGAGCCAGCCCAGCTACCGACAGGCTGAGACAGGAGCAAAGACCACCCCACGGAATTACCTGGGTGCCTTGGAGACGAGATGCTCCTCACAGGACACAGAAACAGCACTCAGAGCAAACACAGGGAGGCGGCCCCTTCCCCAGCCACCTATTTATCTGAGGGGACTGTACCCAGCTGTGGGTGAGGAGCAATCCTGCTTGGCTGCAGGTGAGGAGCGATCCCACTCCGCCTCCACCCAGTCACCCAGGTGCGAAACGGGCCCAGTTACCAGATATCTGATTCCTCTGCACTTCGGGCACTACCAGCCCACGGGGCCTCATTCACTTTGATGCCCTTTTTTATACTTCTACAGTGAATGGCAAAACACTGCTGGGTTCTTGTAAAGGTTTGTCAGCTGCATCCCCGCTACCTGAACCCTTTCCCAGGGCAGCTCTGCCCTCCACTTCTCCACGGATTTTGACAATGTGTAAGGGCTGCTGCAAGTCACCACGGCACCAAGATTTTTTCATAGTTTTCTTCTTAATCCATATGCGTATTCTTCCTAATGCTAATGTATGTTCTTAATACATAATTTGTATTGCATCTCATGGTACTGTTTACTACACAGCAAACCAAAACCCCTCCCTTTGCTGTGCAGGCAAGAGCAGCCCCGACCCGGGGTCCGGTGTCCTCGCCGGGGTCACTCAGCCCGGCTCCACCGTCCCCGCATCCCCCTCCTCTCCCGAGCATCATCACAGCGATTATTTACGTTCTTATCCAGTTCCTAAGGAAAACAACTTCTTACGAGCAAAATAAAATTGTGACAATATTTGTGTGTTTGACTGGCAGAAGAGACAGAGGCACGGCCGCCCAGCACGAACCCTGGGGGGACACCGGGCCCTCCGTCATCCATGAAAATGCCCCTGCTCTCGCCTCGCACTGGAAAATAGCCCCGCTCCCGACACGCTTTGGAAAACACCCCGTGTCCTGCTCCATGCTGGACAATACCCACCCTCCTGCCCCCCGCTGCTGCCCCCGCCCGCAGCCAGCACCCCCGAGCAGCCCCCGCTGGCGCCAGCCCCCCCCGGCTCCCCCGGCATTAAACATTGATGCTGCCGGCATTAAACATCGATGCTGCCGGCGCAGAGCGGCGCGGGCCGGACGGGCTCTGCTGCCCGTTCAGTCACAGGGGACGGGCGGGGGTCGGTGACGCTCAGTGGGGGGGTCAGGGAGCCGCTCCCCGGCAGCCTCAGTGCTCCCATCCCGCAGCATCGCCGGGAGCATCGGCCGGAGCATCGGCTGCGATGGGTGACCGAGGGGCTGAGCAGACGGCTGCGATGGGTGAGCCGGGGACCGAACACTCCGCGCCGACGGAGCTGGAGGAGATCGTCAACAGAATCTCTGATCTGAACAAATGGAGAGAAATCTTTAGTTTCCGTGGGTAAGATTTTTATTCTGCTTCTTTATAACATTGTTAATTTCAGTTGATTAATTAATGTAATTTTTAAAGTATGTTTTATGACAAAACTTATGTGCCAATGACAGAAGGTCCTTGTGTCCTCCATAATACAAGTGCTACAGCTCTTACTCTTCCTTTGTTCTGGTGTTCTCTTCTGGCTGGATTCTGGTTTCTCCATATGCTGGCAATGCTTCTGTTAGTTTTTTTAAATTGTGCTTTATTTTACCTTTTCAGCTTGGAAATCAACAAGACAATTCATCAGGTAACTCTTCTGCAAAGGTAACACTTGGTGTTTGTCTGGTGGGTTTTGGGCTGTCCTGCCGGCTTAGCATACTGAGGAGGTCACCTGCAGCCCAGGTCTCTATGGAGATTCATTTCTCATGCTGCTCCTTTGAGAAACAGACATTTTCTTCAGGTATTCTGAAAGAAAGTCTTCCTGATTTAAATCAAAGAGGCAGTCCAACACAAATTAACCTTTCTGTCTAAAACTAATGGTTTCTACAGTCACTTTTAGAACACAGCAAAAACGATAACAAGCTAACATCTCCACAATGCAAGTATCTGGAAAACTTGCTGTGCCCTTAGGTTGGGAGGCACTGAAGGGTATTCTCTGTAATTTAGACAAACACAATGTTACTCCCTGCTCCAGTCATTAGCTGGTAGGGATGCATTGGGAATGCCTGAAAACAGCTGGAAGTCAAGGGCACCCGTGTTCCAGGGCAGCATGTGTGTCTCCCCTCCCTGCCACCAGCCTAGGGCCTGGCTCGGTGCCCAGCCCCTCGGGAATATTAGGGGGGAACCCTGAGTGCACGGGAGCAGCAGCCCTGGCGTGATGCATCGTCTGCTCCTCTCCCTGCAGCGAGGCCGCAGAGCTGGCGATGGACCACCCGGAGCTGGGGAGCCCCCGGGGCCGCAGCCCCCCTCTGCCATCCCCCAGCCCCTCCCGCTCCCTCCGGGCACGGCCGGCCGCCCCCTCTCCCCGGACACGGCGATGGTGAGCTGCCTGCTGAATGAAGCATGAGCTGTAATTCAATCTCCTGAAGAGAAAGAGTCTCGGGAGCCTTTCCCGGCGTTCGAGCGGGCTGCAGGCTGCTGTCCCCTGAACAGGGTATGGGAGGGGGATGCATTATTTATGAGACTCTTGACGAACATGGCTGCAACACAACCTTAAAGCTGATTGCAGTAATTCTCATGATAGAACCAGTCAAACGACAACGGGAAATGTTTACCTGCACTTTGGGGCCTCCCTGACAAACAGCCTCAGATGGGAGTCAGGATCATGGAACCACAGAATCGTTTGGGTTGCAAAAGGGTTTTTACACCATCAGTGAGGGATTTCAGCTCCTATCAGTGCCTGAGGGCGCTGCTGCCGGGTGCCGCTGTCCAGCAGCTCGGAGGTTCTGCGGGTGATGGCGATGCAGGTGTTCCCTAAAACGTGCACTGTACCCAGACAGATTATTACACACTGTGACCGAGCTTCACTGGAGCGGCCGAGTACCGAGTGAAGTCCCTGACTGAGCCCAGACATCCCCTTTGCTCTGAAGTTGTGAGGCCTGACAGTGTGACAGTGCTATGGGCACATTGCACCTGTAACCTCGAGACCTCCTGACATTACAGGTCATCCCCCATACTGGGACCTGACCCCCCTCTGGCTCCTCCTCAGCAGGGCCTGCAGAAGCTGCTGTTTGGGAACACAGCCCCCCTGTTCAGCCGTGAGTGGGTAGCAGCACACTTCAGGTTCCGCCAG
>JAWWLV010000011.1:328424-353913 GCA_035041135.1 Platyrinchus mystaceus | reverse complement strand
GCGGCCGGGGCGGAGCGGCCGGGCCTGGGGCGGAGCCGCCGCCGCGCTCGGTCCCGGCGGCCCCCGCGCCCAACGCGTCACCCCGGAGACGGCGGCGCAGCGGGCCGGGATGGCCGGGCCGGGCGATGGGCCGGGCGATGATGGGCAGGGACGGTCCCGGCCCCCCGAGGAGGGCCTGGCCGGCCCGGCAGAGCCGCAGCCGCCCCCCGCGGGCCTGCCCGCTCTCCTGGCCTACAGACGCGAGTCCTCCCGGGCACCCGCGCACCTCGAGGTCGGGCGCTCCCCTCTGTCTCATTCCCACCGTGCCACGGTGGGAATGAAACATGGAACCAACGCCCTTTGCCCTTCGTGACAGGGTTTTTCTTGTGCAACGGGCTGGTTGTGCACACCAAGAGGCTGCACAGCCTCTCCCCACCGCCACATCCTCTGCTGAGAATTTCCCAGCACAAGGTTTTGGCCTCTGGCTAAACCAGATACAAAATACAGATAAATAGGTACAGTCATAGAATACAAGCAGGGTACAGAGTTCTCCATAACCCTTAGCAGAGCAGAGTCACCAAAGAGTTAATCCAAGGCACGAAATTGGGAACAAGGGAACTTTGTTTCAGGATATCCAGTATCCATCCTCAAAATACACCCTGCAGCCACCCTGGTTTGTATCTGGTCAGATGTGACCACCCCTGTGTCACTGGTTCCTCAGAAACTCCCCACGACTGCAGCCATCAGAACCTTTTATCTCCAAAACCCACACGATGTGTTTGAAAGGGTTACCACATCTGAATCCTCAGGTACAGCGTTCTGTGCTCTCAGCTTTCCCGGGAAGGAGTAAGGCTAGTAAATACCACAGTCATTCCCTTTGGGGGCATTTATTTATTTATTTACCACAGATCTGCTTTTCTTTTTGGTTGTTTCCTGAACTCAGTATTTTGACTTAAATCATTCCAAGATATCCCAGACACAGATCAGTTGTAACCACCCTTGGGTGCTTTGTCATGTTGCATTTTGAGCACAGCCCTCTTTCCTCACACTAACAGGGGGCTTTGGGGGCTGGTACCCCCTGTCCCTCTTCCCGTGTCACTGCAGGCAGAGGAGGACACTGAGCCGAGATGTGAGTACTGTGGCAGCCTGCTGAGGCCATTCCCTTTCCCCGAGGATGTCCCTTTCCCTGAGGACACGGAATACGTAAGCTGGGAGAAGGATGAGCAGGGGTTTGCTGTGGAACGGCTGCACTCAAGGCTTCACTCTCCCACCTTGCAGAGATTCTGCTGCAAGAGCTACCGAGACCTCTACAAGTTCATCATGGAGGAGAGGCAGAGGCTCAAGGATGCCTGCAGCACTCCCAGAGCTGTCAGCACCCACCAATACCACAGCTCTGAAGTCTATCAGCTGCGGTCAAAGGAGCAAGAGAACCAGAGGTACTGGGAGAACTGGGGATCAGGTATAAGGAACAACAGGCAACTCCAAGGGAAATAGGCCATTAAGAAACTGCAGGGAGAGGGAATCGAAGAAAAACCTTTGTTTCAGGTACCACAAGTTCGAATTCTCTCCAGTCCCCCCTGGCTCCTCTGTTGGCAGACTGCACAAGGAGGTGACAAGGTATGCGCTGAGTGAAGTGCTAATTCCAGTGCTGACAGATGAAATATCTAGAGACAGACAGAGACAAGAACACAAACACAGCTCTGGGAAGGGACAGTATTTGGGTGTAGCTTTTACCTCAGGCACTGAAACAAAGCTGGAGTTTGTATTTCTATTTTGCTCCATAAACTGTGGCATATGTTTGGATTCCAATTTCTAGAGTCACAAGAACTCTGCAAGTTCTCGGCCCAAAGCTTGTGTAAGTGTCTAAGGCTCCAGTAGAGGCTCAAGGAAAAGTAAACCAGTACATCTGGAAGTAAACTGTTGGTTTCCTTGAAGATCCTTCCCAGTCTGAGAGTGCAAGTGCCTCCTCCTATGTACAGAGCACACACCAAACCACTGTCACAGATTTATAGGAAGCTACACAAGAATAGGGAAAGTATTCCTGGAGATGAGCTGTTTTCTTGATCCTGTGGGCAGCTCTCCTCTTTCACATAAAATCTTGATCCAAACCCGATTACAATGTTCAGCTCTCCTGCCAGCAGAACTGATGCCACTGCAATGGTGGAGTCTGTTCCCTGGAATCTGTGTGGGAGCACTTCTTTTCTGCTGAAATATGAGTATTTTGGTGATACTCTGCTGCCTCTAACTATTACTTGCAATTGTGTGAGTGGAGAGAAAAGCAGGTTCAGAAAGTTGTGTTCCTAAGGCAGGACTATCCAGTACTTCCAGCCTTCCAAACAGGACACATGAAATGTCTATCAGGAACACTTCTGTTTTCCAGGCAGCAGGAGAGACACCTGTCTAGAGGGTCGCCTGTCCTGTCTTTAGAGCCGACTGCCACTGAAGGTGAGTTGGCATTTCCTTATGGATTTATTTGTCCATTTATCACAACAATGTATTCAGTGGAATTGCTGGTCTCTAACTGAACAGGAGGATTTTATAGAGTGACATGTTTGTTCATTGTCAGGTGTGCAATCCCATTAAATTAGATACAGATACAGCCGAATTAAGTCATCCCTCCCGGGAGAACACAAAAGCATGCATGTCCCCCTTGCACGGACAGCGTCTCCTGCCATGACTTTCAGTATTTATATGTGAAGTTTCCAGCTGAGATGCACAGAACCTAACCTGAAAGAAGGACAAGTTGGCAAATCCAAGCCCTTGGGAGGTAGGAACTGCCAGAATGAGGGTGATCCCCTTTTGCCTGATCAGGTGGATATTCCACCACTTCCTAGCCCAGGCTGTGGGTGACTGAGCAGCCTTTGGGTCTAGCTCTAAAACCAGGGTTTGACTAAGAACAGGTGAACCAGATTTACAAATGGGCATGTTTTTACAGAGGATGGCAGGGCACTGAGGCTTCTGCACTACCAGGGATATCAGATTGTCAGTACCAGCGCATGGAACCAAAGGCTATCCCAAAAAGTCACTTTTTACACAGATGTGTGTATACACATAAGTGAAAAACTGACACCTTTTATCATAATCCTGTTCTCTCCTGTTCTGAAATAGCTGAGCACTTTGGGCTGCCCTTGTTAGAAAATACCTTGAGACAGACTCCCAGGATGAAGCATTTCAGCCAGGAATTCCCACACCAGCAGAGGTGTTGGGCAGCCTGTGGTGGGCACTGCCAGCCCTCCCTGCTACACACAAGCCGTCCCTGTGCTCTCCAGGTTCACACCAAGGTGGAACCACATCACCCAAGGGCAGGATGCCGATGCCTGCTGGAAGCATAGCCAAGACAGAGGAGGAGCCCGAGCCCAAGCCTGAGCCTGCGCCCAAGCACAAGGAGGACCCTGAGGACGTGCCCAAGCACGAGCCCATGCTCAAAGAGGAGTCTGAGCCCAAGAAGGAGCCTGAGGAGGAGCCCAGGCCTGGGCCCGATCTTGGGCCTGAGTCTGAGCCCAAGCCCAAGGAGGAGCCTGGGCCCAAGCTCGGGCCCAAGCCTGAGAAGGAGCCCAAGTCTGAGCTCGAGCCCAAGAAGGAGCCCAAGCCCAAGCTTGAAGAGCAGCCTAAACCTGAGCTCGAGGAGCAGCCCAGGCCCAAGCTCTGGGAGGAGCAGCCCAAGCCCAGGCCTGAGCTCAGGGAGGAGCAGCCCAAGCCCGAGCTCAGGGAGGAGCAGCCCAAGCTCCAGCTCGGGGAGGAGCAGCCCAAGCCCGAGCCAGAGGAGGAGCAGCCCGAGCTCGGGGAGGAGCAGCCCGAGCCCGAGCTCAAGGAGGAGCCCGTGTCCTGCCGTGTCACCAGCTCTGGTTTCAGGCCCCTGGGGAGGAAGGCAGGTACCTGCGGCCGACAGCGACGGGTGCACCTTGAATGTGTCCATGCTCCGAGCGGCCAGAGCCTGGCACTGCCCCTCTTCACAGCCAGCTGTGCCAGACTGCTCTCATCTGTTTTATCCTTCTAATCTTAGGTGGGGAAGAGTAAATTGGTGCAAAAGTACTACAAAAACGGAAGGAAATTCCTTACCACGCTCCCGGATGGAACCTCGCTGTTATTGTATCCTTACAGGGTTCACTTGCCCGCATTAGTCCAGGGGTATAACTAATTTTAAATGTGTGCCAGTTCACTTTACCATGAGCAACCCAGCTCACCACTCCCACTCGCTCTGAGGAGCAGCAGCAGTGACACATGATGCAGCTCCTGGGCTGAGGTTTCCCAGAGCAGGCAGCAGCTCTGATGAGGGACAGGCACTTGCATCCAACACCCAGCCTAGCAGTCAGACCCCACTCCCAAGCTCTGGCCACCCATGGAAGGGCTCTGCTGACCCTGGGGGCTCCCAAAGCACTCAGTCCCATCCTGACCCTAAGGACAAACCAGCAGAGTCCCACCAGCACATGGCAGATTGTCTGTCCTGCAGGCAGTGCCTCAGAGGAGCACAGACAGCCTGGGATTACCAGTGTGAGTCACTACTGTCTGAAGTAAGAAAACAGGGCACTTTCACCGAGGGACCCCACAGCTTCCTTTATTAAAGCCACAACATTTTAAGTCACCCACATTATTTTTCATTGCTGTGGCTGACTTCTTTCTGATCCAGGGAGGTATGGAAGTGTACTTGAGCTTTGCCACCAAAGCAAAATATTGCTAGTGTCCCAGGTGACACTGGCAGCACACCTTTAACACATCAGATTTTATACTCCCACGTAGTGCCCCGAAGTTTTTAGTGTGTAATAAGAGACCAACCAGCAAAGCAGGGGGTTACAAACACCTTACCTGGCAGAAGCTATCCATCTGGAAACCTGGCCATCATGGTTACACGAGAGGGAGACCAGATGATTTGCACAGTACAGGAAGATGAGCCGAGGACCGCCAAAATCCGCGCACTGTTCCAGTCCGACGGCAGGAGCACGTGCTATTACCCCAACGGAGACGAGTGGTTAGTTCAGCAGCTGTGTTCTCCACTGGCTTTGCAAAGGCCACAAAGGGTATTATTAATAGCATCCAAAAATTAACAGACAAATCCAGCAGCTCATAGGCCCTGCTTCGGGTACCCCCAGAGCAGCAAGGTGACCCCAGCTGTGCCCTGAGAGGCAGGGAACAGACCCCGACCCTGCTGTGCCTCTGTCCTGACCCTTGGGGGAATGAGGGACATTCTGCCACAGGAGCTGCAGGGTTCAGCATTTCCACTTCCCTCTCTTTTAGGATAAACATGAGTATCCAGGGAGGGCAGTATTTGAACCAAGCAGGCAGCAGGGTGAAAAGGTGGATGTGGCCAAACATGTCACCAGGACCCCATGTCCCACTGAGCCCCATCTTCATCTCCCTGAACCAGCACGTGGGGGTCAGGATTCTGGCCCAGGACAAGATCATCATCTCCTTCCTCGCCATGGGGCGACAGGCAAAATTCAACATGGGAACCAAAGTGCAGGTATTTCTCCATGCAGAGCTGCTCCCCACATCGGGAGTGGGGCAGCCGGGGAAGCTCTTCTCCATAGGGAAGCATGCTAATTCCCATGTTGCCCCATGCTCCTGCCCCTCAAAAAGCAAGCAGTGGAGTTGTACCCCTGCCAGTCCCACGCAGACAGGGCACCTGCCAGCCACATCTCTTTGCAAGGAGTCACTGTGGGAAGCATTTCTGGCCAGGTCCCTGGTGTCCCTGCTGTGTCCCCAAGGGTCATCCTGGCTCTGCCAGAGGGATGTGGTCCATGTGGGCAGGGTCCATGGCAACTTCCTTCCTCCAGAGGCTCCTGTCACAGGGGCTGGGAGGGGAAGGAAGCCCCATGTCCCAGGCTGCAGTGGCTCTGCTGACACGTTCCCTCCACTCCACAGGTCGGTGCTGCCGGCCGGCCCCCTGCCCTGGCCCGGCTGGGCAGGGACGAGCTCCTGCCGCTTGCCTTCCGGGTGAGGATCCTGCAGCTCTCCGACAGGATGCGGGGATGCATCAGCTTTCCTTCCAGTGAGCAGTGGAACAAAATGCAGCCTCCTGCATATGTCCTGACCCAGGCTGCGAAGATCCTGGAGCTCTGCGCTGCCGCCGACATCAGCGAGGAGCTGCGCAGCTCCATCCGGGCGATAGTAAACGCACAGCAGCTCTGAGCAGCACAGGTGTGGTGTGAGGCAGAGGCTCCCCAGCCACGGTACCTGCACACACTCAGCGAGGGCTGATCAGCGAGGACTCACCTCGGCCCTGCCCTGCTGGGGAGCAAAGGGCAGCCCGGGGCTGATCCACACAGCCCCTCGGGGGTCTCGCTCAGGGCACGCGGTACCAGCCCACACTGAGCTCACCGTGGCAATGGAGGCACGAGGGGGCTTTCCTCAGGTCACCACACAGGCACCACTCTGCTGCTCCTGATGAGGTGGCACCAGCAGGATGCCCAGGTGTCCCTGGCATGTTGGCTGTGCTGATGGCAGCTCAGCTGCTGGTACAAGACAAGGTGGTTCCCCATGAGGAGAGGGACAAATGCCCACCGAGTACCCAAGGCACCTATGCTTGGCCCCAGCCAGCTGCAGCCTGGGACGAGCTCTGGTTAAAGCTCCACAAACACCAAGCCCTCAGCAGGCATTTAGAGGCCCCTGGGCCACAGGGGCTGCAGCTGGCAGTGGGGAAACCTCCCAGCCCCTCAGAGCTGCCTGAGACCTGGGGTTCACCTGGCCAGCTTCCCCCAGGGTGGCCACACCTGAGCTCTGGTACTGCCCAAAGAACAAGGCCAAGCCCCATGTGCCCCTCCCAGCTGAGGTTCTCAGCAGGGCGGGGGGGGCTTACACATTACAGGCACAAGCTCAGTGACTTTGGAAAGTTGGCATTTTATGTGGTTTTTCAATTGCAATTCCAAGAATGTCCATCAGTGACAAACAAGGTACTTCACACAGGACATGAGAACTCTTTTATTTCAATTAATGTTCTTGGGTTCTATTCAGGACAGCAGGAAGGCCCAGCTCATCTTTCCAATGGCCAAGGAAGAACAGCTGGAGCTGGCCCACATGATTAAAGAGCAGCTGATCTTAATTTTCACTGAAGTCACCAAATGATGTAACTACTCCGCATGTCATTTTGCTTATATAATTCAATATATAACACACTGTTCTACTCTGTCATAGATTTTGAAAAATATACAAACCTGTTTTAACCACATTAGAGAGAATTCATAGACAGCTGTCAATTACTCAACAGTTTAGGACAGTATCAGACACTCCTATAACTTCATTTTAAACTACAAAAAGAACATAAATTCATATAAAATACAACAGATTAAACAAACTTTTCTTTTTCCAAGGAAAATTAGATATCAACTCAATCTGCCATTGTGTGAAACATGAATATAAAATAAGTTACCATTAGTAATGCCTGCATTGCTGAGCTATGAACTGGTCGAATGAAGTCTTAAAAAAACTATACAGTATTATTGCACTCGTGGCTGTGCAGTGTGGGACCAGCCAGCACCGAAACGGGGCCCATTGAGTGTTTGTCCAGGAGGCTCAACGTGGCTGCAGGAGAGGCGTCCAGCCTGTGCCAACAGCATCTGTCTTCAGCACAGGCCTTCATGGGTCTGCGCCACGCGGCTCGGGAACCACCACCCAATGCCTGCGGGGAGACACTGCGTTACCGCCAGCAACACCCCTGTGCCGGGACAGCTGGGCACAGCTGCACTGAGACAGCACAGCTGGGCACAGCTGCACTGGGCCAGCACACCTGGGCACAGCTGCACTGGGGCAGCACAGCTGGGCACAGCTGCACTGGGCCAGCACAGCTGGGCACAGCTGGGGCACACCTGGGCACAGCTGCGCTGAGCAGCCCCAGGAAGGGGAATCATAAGCTACATGTTTTGAAAGCCACACATGACATGGGAACATGGAATAGTTTTGTCATAAAATACCACTGCTGCCAACAGCTGTGGAGCATTTGCAGAGGGACAGGGCAGGACAGTGTCTTGCTCTTCAAGGCTGTGCAATTCAACTGAGTTACAAGCCAAGGAAACGTAAATCTCCTGCACAAAGGCTGCTCTAAGGTACATCACGCAGCATGTTTCTGTCTCTGCACCACACACCTCACTGTCATCAGGCCTCCTGCACACAGTAACACACCTTCTCCTGCCTCATGGAATGCCAGCTTCCCATTCTGAGACAGGCAGAATGAGCCACAACCCAAAACCTCCCACCCAAACAGCCCCTCTGACACCACACACAGCAGTTTAATGTCACAGAGGCTGCTTCACTGGGAAAAATTTAACAGAACAAACGCTCGGTCTCCAACGCGCCTGTCACACCCGGGCACACGCACTGGTGACGGGAAGAGACTTACGAGGAGTTTCAGTGCTGTTCGATGGGGCTATGATCGATGATGGGGCATTGACTCCATGTGCACATTGAGCTTCATCTCGTTATCAAGGATCTGTACAAGCTGCTGCATGGAAGGAAGGTGACCAGACTCCAGCTTAGACCACACCGGGACATCTAGCACAGAACACACGAAGGGAGAAAAGCACCGTTAACATTGGGAGTGTCAGGAAACACAGGGCTGGTGTCCACATGGAACTGAGGAGCTCTAGGAAGCTGTGTGAGTTGGCACTGAGGAAAACATCTGGATCAACAGTGCTTCCAACCTCTGGCTATGCTAAGCCCCAGCCCAACCAGGAGAGCAGAGTGTCTAATGCTTCTGTTTGGAAGTGTATCCTATGGATGCAGAGGTGCAAAATATCCACTGACATTCCTTTCAACCTGAAAAATCAATACTGCTGTCCACTGGCACTGAAAATCTGGGAATAGCAATGGTTTCCTTAGGATTCCGAGGCTGAAGCACACTACAGAACAGGGAAAGCATCTAACTGGAGAGTTCGCGCCCCTAGCTGATCATTTCTGACTTAATGCACATCACGCACAAAGAATGAACAAAACAATTACTCCAAAGGACCAAGTGTCCCTTTCAGTTTTTACAGACCTATTCTGACATCTGTATTAACTGCTATGTAAGACTTCTATGATTTCCATCATTTATTGTGATAGATGACATCTGAAGATCCAAACAGCTGGCAATTTCCACATACCACATTTGCTCCCACCATCCCTCATTCTCCTTGCTCCACAGCTTTCATGTGTGTACATGTGCAACACGAGATCCTGTGAAACAAAGTCTCAGCTCACCATTCAAAGTGATTTCAAAAGCCCCGGTGGACATGCACTGGTTCTCAATCATGTTGCTCAGGAAGAAGACCATCATGCAGGCGTACACCTGGAAGGGAACAGAGACCCACACACACCTCAGCCACATATGCTGCTGTTCATTCTCAGTGAGCACTGGACATTCACAGGTGTCTCTGAACTCCCTGTGTGGAGGAACTGCTCAAGGAATGTTCCCCTCCACAGACACCTCCCTTCCATCCTTTTACACAGACCATGCACCTTGCCTTCCCCAGGCAAGCACTGAACCAGCTCTGAACTCCCCCAACTCACAGCCCTGGTTCAAACCAAGGTGAGGTACATGCTCCTGCTCCACCTCTGCACACCTCTGGCCCTGTCACAGCTGGCTGCAGGGGAGCTGGCAGGGTGACACAGGAACACAGCTGTTCCCACACACTGTCTCTGTCACAGCAACACTCCAGATCACAGAGCCACAGGCCCAGGCACAAACAGCACAGCGAGGCAAATCAGAGAGTGCACAGGAACCACAGGCCCTTCAGCACATCTCTGAGCATATCATCTGAAATTTTCTGTGTGTGGGATGGCACCTCCAGAAGTGCAGCTCCTCCTTCATCACTAGCACCTTTTTAATTCCCTTTCCCTGCTCACGGGAACACTCTCACAGGTCACTGCAACACCACAGAACCTGGCACAGGGACAGTGGCAGTGCCCAGCAGCCAGCCTGGCCGGGCACGGCGTTGGATGGAACTATTACAGCTCCTGGGCATTCACACTGGTCAGTGAGAGACCCAGGGCACGGGGCAGCTCAATCTGAGGGTCTGTAAATTGCTTTAGTTTAGTGGAGTAAATCTGGAATAAGGTTACTCTAAATCAGAGTACAACACTCTGAATCTCCTGGCATCATCAGTACTGACTCACAGGGATATTCTCCCACAATGTCATGCCAGAGCCTGCTCTGCAAAACACCCACAACATTTCAACTTCATTTTTCTAAACACCATTTAATTGCTGCCTAATCTCTTAGAAGTCTGATGGAAGCATCAACTGCAAAACAGTTATGAGACAGCAGAGAAGGGAAGCTGCAATTTTAATGCCAACAGTACTGGCCTGAAATACTACTCTTGAGCCCTAAAAAATAATAAACTCTTCTATCATCTTTGTCAGCAATGTTAACCTCAGCTGTCCCTCTGCAGCAAGTAGCAGCTTGGAAAGAGATGACAGAATCACGGATGTGATTCTGGGTGTGTCAAAAGCCTAAAGCACTGCGTAAGAATTGTGCTACTGCAAGGCTGCAGCATATGAAAGATAAATCAGTCAGAATTGTGAGGGACTCCCAGAGCACCCACGAAGTCACTCTGAAGTAAAAGCATTATGTTCCTTACCTTGTTTTCTTGGCCCCACTGCCAGATGCTTGGAGCTTGCATGCCAAAGAAAGCAAATGGGTCCTTGCCAACGATGATTAAGCCAATTAATACTAGTTTGAAGACAGACAGGAAGGATGCTATGTGCCTGTTGGAGACAACACACACCAGTGACTGAAAGGTTCACTTTCTACTTCACCACACACAGCTGTAATTCACCTCACTACAAGAATCTTGACAGTGTACAATCAAATGTTTCAGGGGAAATACAAAACTTTCCAAGTAAGTTTATCTCACTGTAAAAAAAAACCCCAAAAAACAGACCAACAAAACAAAAAAGCAACACACATTAACAACACCCCCAGCAAGACACTGCTCTTGTACAGCACGCCAGAAAGACACCTCCTTGTACACCACACATGGATTCTCTTGTTCCTCAGCGGACCTCAAATGAGAATTTACTTTCAACTTAAAACATGTCTGAACTGGGAAATAGACTCAGTTTCTGAAAATGCTGTTCCATGTTACACAGATACATTAATTGATACATTTCCTATAGAGCATTTCCCAGCGAGGCAGAACTTCCTCCAGGCAGAGCCAGCTCACACAGGCTCTGTGCCCTGCAGCCTCCATCACTGCAGCCCTGGCAGAAGTAGGGCCAGCAAGCGCTCCAGAAGCCACCCCAGTAACTATGGCATCGCTCTCAAGCGTGGGCACAGTGCTTTAAATAGCAAGAATAACACTATTTAACTTTTGTCTTTTTCCCAGTTTCTTTGGGCTTTCCCCCAGCTGCAGCTAAGGCCACCCTGGCAGCCTGTCCTCTGAGGTGAGCTCTCCATGACTCATATGTCAAAAATGAACTTTTCCTTCCTGTGTCCTTAACCCATTACAGGGATTTGTCACTAAGTAAGCCTGAGCAACAAATTAAATTTATGTCGCAATACAGCATGAAGAGAAGCTGGGAAAATTCACTGGGGAAAAAAAACGCAGTTACGTATTTTATTTTAGATTGGATACCACAGGCCTCATCATACACATATCCAGATGGTGGTATTTGTATGGAAAACTAAGGCAGTTATCTGAAAGGGAGAAAATCACTGAGTCTGCATGCAATCACCATGGAAAAACCCCTTCAGTTTCCATTTTCAGTATTATTTCAGTGTAAATGCACATGTTCAACACCGGAAAGCAGACAGACTACTGCTGGCCATTTCTTACCTATAGATAGGTTGAGGAAGGTAGTTCTCCCCTTCTATTCGGATGTCTGGGTACCGCTGGCTGATGACCCGCATGTACTCCTCAAACACCCGCCTGTAGCCTCAGGAGACACTGGACACAGACAGGATTGTCACCACAGCTCGAGGGCTGCATGGTACAGTCACTGCTGAGCAGCACTCGCCCCCGTCATAACCCTTTCAGGTTACAACCACAGTTCTTATGCCACAGAGAAAAACCGATCTGCAGCGAAATTACACATCACAACCCCCAACAGGTGAGCCCTAATGTGACATGGGTTTGCTCCACATCCCAACACTGACTCTGGTAACACCCACTGGGCACCGAATCACTTGCTTTCCCTGGAAAAAACTGTTAGGACTATGTTAGGAAGTCAACGTAAGCAGACCCTTGCTCTGTAGCAAAAAACCCTCTTCACACAGAGCCGCCTGAATCCCTCGCTGGTTACGCCGCAGTCCCTCTGTGGGACTGCCCAGACAGGCCGTGTCGCTCCCAGCCACACCCGTGTCAGCACGGCACGGGACCTGCAGGAGGTAAATATTCGCGAGCTGTGCTCCGCCTCGCCTTTCTGCAGCCACCTCTGTAGAAACTGCGGTGACAATCGCCGCCAAAGACCCCAAGCCCCGCATTTTCCACCGAGCGCTCCCGCGGTGCCTCACAGACCCGCCCGGCCCGGCCAGGGCTCTGCTCCGGTCGCACCGGGCCCTGCCCGCCCCGGGCCCGGGGACGGCGGGGACGGGAGCTCGGGGCCTGTTGGGTTTTGTCCCCGCAAACAGACTTCATGAGCGCCGGGGCCGCCTCAGCCCCGCTCGGAGCCGCTCACACCACCGGCAGCACACCCGCAATGGTGCAGAGGTGCTCGGGCGGCCCGACTGCAACCCGGGCACTGCACCAAAACACACACAAAACTGAAGCCTTTGCAAAAACGTCGATCCCTCCCAAACGTAAGCCCGCGCCAGCAGAACGCTACACGGGCCGTCAAAGGGCCCGAAAAGCGGGTTTTAACAGCGAGTGGCCGCATTTCAAGGGGGTCCCACTGGCAGGGCCGCCGCCCGCCAGCCGCCGCCGCCTCCCACGCCCCAGCCGTTCCCGGCGCCACGGCAGCTTGCCCGTCGCGGGGCGGCTCCCCCGCGGCCCCCGGCACCGCGGGCGGCCCCTCCAGGAAGGTAAGAGCGAGCGAGCGGGGCCGCGGCAGCGCTGAGGGAGCGGAAGGAGAGAGACAGGGGAAGGCGCCGGCCCGGCGGGCGCCGCCATCTTGGCCGCCGCCATGTTGGCGGGCGCCCCTCACCAGATCTGGAACTTGAGCAGCGGCCCGGTGGCGTAGGCCATGCGCAGCTTCTTGGCCGGCAGCCCGCCCTGCTCCGCCGCCGCGCCGCCGCCCGGTCCCGCCGCCAGCGCCGCCAGCAGCAGCAGCAGCAGCAGCCGCAGCCCCGCCGCTCGCATCTCGCCGCCGCAGCCCGGGCTCCGCGCGCCGCCTCGCCGAGGTCACGCGGGCGCAGGGGGCGGGGCGGGCCCGGCTGTCCGTGAGGGGAGGGCGGCGGGGCCCTGAGGGAGCCGCGGCGCTGAAACCGGCCCTGCGACAGAGCGAACACGCCTCTTTACTCTTAAATGCTCTTTATTTTTATCTACATTCCGTTATTGCATAAAGATCGCATCTCTTTTTAAATATAATAAAGCTATCAAATGTTTTCATCGGCTTTCCTCCCCCCACCCGAACAAGGAAAACCAGTCTATTTTAGGTAATATGCTCCAGAAAAGGAGCATATTATATATTAATATGCTCCAGAAAAGGAGCATATTTCTAGTTGGAACAGCAGCAGAACTGGCTGGTGGATATTCATTACTTGTTTATGGTCTCACAAGTACACAAATCTTTAGGAAAACTTTTTTAAAGGCAAATGTGCAGCAAATCTGTGGACTTTCACACCCTTGGTCATTTGCTGAAACATTTTACTGTGTTCAAGTTAATAACAAACTACATTTTGCATGAACTTCGTGTTAGCGCCACACTGGAGCTCCAGCAAGTTTTAAACACCCAGTTCTAGGTCTTCCAGTTCTTTAAGGAGAGCAGCTTCTTTCTGAATCTTCTCTACCTAGACCAAAAAAAAAGCATAAGATGTCACAGATGTAGCTTATTATAAAATTAACCTTGTATTAACTGCACAGATCTTCACCATACCTGATTCTTCTCCAGCTGTTTGCCGGCGGCTGCCTGTTCTTTCAGCTGCTCAATTGCCTTTAGCTTCTGTAAAAAAAAAAAAAAAATACAAAAAGCCACTCTAACACAAAATATTGGTGAACCAAGAATAAAAAAAAATATCTTTGAAGTTGTTGCACTCGCAATTGCCTGAGGCATCTGCAGGTAGATCTCTGTGGAAAGCACATTCCCCTTAAGCATCTCCAGATACTCAATCCAGAATTTCCAACCTACAAAAAACATTTCTTTCAAGAACAAAACCTAGAGAACAGCAGCACTTCCTCCTCTCTGAAACGAACACTGTCTTGCTGAAGGGCTGGATCCAAACTCAGAAATTACTCCATCACTATCCCTCCTCTTCACACATTTTCCTCAAGAAGCCTGCAATGTTAATTCAGAAACAATAAAAAGCAGGAGGTCGCCAAGAGAAATGTGAGAAGTTCTCTAGCCTGAACTAAACAATTTCTGTTCTGAAATTATTTAATCCAGGAATTCTCAAGATTGGCAGTAAACTTCACACTTGCACCACAATGGCACGGTTCCCTTGTTGGACCCAGGACCCAACAACCATGGAGCCCACACAGCTCCTGTCTGAGCATCAACACCTTTCAGTGCACCCTGCCCCTCTGCTGGGACTGGCTGCACCTCCACAGCATTCCTAACTGGAGCCTGGGACACTCCTCCCTGCAGCCGGCAGTGGTTCTGCACTGCCAGCTCTGCTGGGCCCTTCAGGAGCTCTGGCATGTGATAACCTCCACTGCTGCCCATGCTGGGAAAGCAAAGGAAGTTGGCTACAAATTCAGGATGTGACCACGGATGTAAATGCATCCTTCTGAGCCCAGCTCACCTTACCCTCACACTAGGTCTCAGAGATGTCTGTTGTCTGCTAGAAAAAAAAAACCCTTCACCTTTTTCAAATTCTTTATCTTCTTGTCCACGTCAGGATCTCCCGTGGTGGTGGCAGGCACAGCGTTCCGCGGGGTGTTCTGTGGCGCTGGGGCCTGGGCAGGACCCTGGTTCGCATCAGCTTTGGCCTCCTGTAGACAGAAATACAGGATCCAGAAAATACATTTGATTGCAAAGAGATTGAAAAATGTCTTTAATCACTTTAAAGCATCCATTTAATATTTCTTCTTTCACTAGTTTGCTAGTGTATTCCAAAATGCGTGCATGACTTGCTCTGATATATTGCATTACCTCTGGATCTCTTTCCATGGACAAAGGCTTATCTAGAACAACTCACATGCTCTTTCTTGTTGAATTTCTACTTCCTCAAGACACCAACCATATATACAGCACATGTCAGTAAGGGTGACATGATAAACACATACACAAATGTTTTATAAAGCAGACTGGGTCATTGTCTCTGAAGCAAAAGAAACAGCTCAAAACCAGTGCAACAAATTTAAAAAATCTTATTTAAAGACATTTTTGCTTCAGAGGTTTGTAGAAATTGGAAGGCTAATACCAAAAGCTGACTTTTATCTACCTAGTCAAAAAACAGCAAGTCAAGGGGTGACAAACAGCCTGTCTCTGGTCTGCCTTGAAAACACGTCTCAGCCCTGTCCTGCTGGGGACACATTACAGCACCCAGCCCATTCTGACCTCCCACCTGACACCAAAACTCACTCTGCAGAAGGTGAAAAGCCAGAATTACTTTGTCTCCACACTGATTTCAGCTAATATTTGCAGAAACTCCCCCAAGCTGTTACTTTAAGTCATGCTTTTATACCTGCTTTAGTCTGGTTGAACTCTGCTGCCCTCCCCACACCACAGCACACGCGAGATGTGTGGAGGGCTCTCCATGCACAGGAGTGCTCTGAGACTGACCAGTGCCCTTTGGGAAAACCAAGTAACTAACTAACATTATCCTTGAAAGAACAACTTCTGCAGTACCTGTTTAGCAGCTTTCTTTGCTTCATGTTTCCTCTGATTTTTGAGAGCTGTTTTAGACAGTGGCTTATCACCACCTCCTAAAGGGGGTTTCATGTTCTGGGGTGGCTCATCCTCGTGCTGCAGGATATGCAAAATAAAGTTAAAAACCTGTATTCCAAGTTGGCACAGAAAACCCAAAACCTACCTAAGACAACATAATATGCAAAGATGAACCAGGAAGGAACATATAAAAACAAAGAAAGGAAGGTGGGAATAAAAGTATGCATTCCTTAGAGTAGTCAAAGACTGTGACAAGGGTTTCAAACTCATCCACTCAAGTTTAGATAGGACTACCCTGTGCATCCTAAAAATTTCATAGAGTTCTGATAAAATAACCAAGTCACGATGTTTTCTATCTCGAGGGGAAATAAAATCCAAGAGGAATAACCCAGCACAAAGTGACTGGAGCTTGGCATTTTGCTGTTGTTGACAGCTTTTTGACTCAAAACTCCTGGTTACCAGAGCGGAAGGCTGGGTGCTGGGAAGGGAGATGCAGGATTTCTCAGGGACAGTGGGGGATGAGAAAGAAGGGTTGTTTTTAAGATAACTCTTAACTGTGGCACTGTATTGTTTTAATGCATATAAGATTTTTTTGCCCATAAGTAAACAGAATTATTTTTTAATGTGTCTTCTCACTACTCCCTCTGCTCATGGATGGTTTGTGAGCACAGCTAACAGACTGCTTGCAGGCTGAGTCTCCTTCAAAAGCATTAGGCTCAAAATCAAAGCTCTCTGGGACTCAAACACCAAGGGTGCGGTTGTTAAATGGAATCAGCTGCTGCTCAGCCTACTTTGAAAACCTCCAGAAAAGAAACTAATTAGACAAGTAGGTCACTGTACTGAAAGGTGTTTAAGCTGCAGCTCCCTTTCTAATGATCCAATCTCTTTCTAGCAAACAAAGTTACCTTAGGAAAAAAAACAAAAAGGAGCAGCTATTGGGAGGCCAGTCAACCCCCAGGCTGGCTGGGCTCAGACTGGTAAGTCAGGTCACCCAAATCAAGGGGCTTCTGTCCTAACCAGAGCACCCAATTTCACAGCAAACCACACGTGCAGTTTAGTGTTCTAGTGCACACTGCAGAGAGCATGATTAAAGTCTGCAAATGCTTTGTGACAGGATAGTATTTCGGCCAAAGGAACGGGAGCTTTCTAGCACACCTTGCAAACCATGAGGAAAGTGCCAAAGAGAGTTATCCAAACCCCCCCAAACCCCCTCAGTGCTGCTGTCAGTCCAGTTACTCTCCTCATGTTCCTCCTCCAAAACACACACACACGTGAGGCCAAGCTCCAAACAAAGCCACGAGACACAAGAGTTCAGTTCCCACAGGACACTGCTACTCACCAGCTTGGAGCTGGTCACGGGCTTGTTCCTCAGGGCAGGGGGTCTGTACGCCTGGGCAGGCTTCGGCTCAGCGCCGGGCACCGGGCTGGGCACCGCCTGGTACCGCACCGCTCGCTCCGGGAACGCCCCGTCCGGGAAGGGCTGCCAGGACACCTGCCACATCTCCTCGCTGGCCGGCACCTCGTGGGTGTGCAGCACGGAGCCCGTGTAGTGCCAGACCTTGTACCCATTGCCCACCCGGAGCCGGGGAGCACACGTGGCTGTCACGATGTGCTCCCCGTCGGGACACCACGCAAAGTACGTGGAGTCTGAGGCCACGGGTTTGGAAATGAGTTTGTAGTTTTTAACATCCCACACTTCCATCTGTCCCCTGAGGTTCCCAAACCCTGCCAGCACCAGGATGTGTCCGTGGGGGCTGTAGTAGGCAGCATTGCGAGGCCCAGTGCCAAAATCAAACACGGGGTCACATTTCAGGTTAAAAATTGTGGCTTTGGCAGGCATGAAACCATACACAGCACAGAACTCGACAGAATTGGGGCTCCAGGCAACATCGTAAATAGGGCCATTTTTTGCTAAAGGAAAAGGAAAAACAGGCAACTGTTGGGAGATTGCATTTTTTCAGTGCAAGCCAAAATAAAATCCATAGCGATTATTCATGCTTTGCTAAAATGCTGTGATCCAATTCCTGACAGTGAAAATTAATTCTGCTAACAACAGACGGAGAAACAGCCTTTTATCTTCTCATAACTTTAGTTACAGTTTGCAACAATAACTGCAGCCATTCCAAATTACCTCTGTGGGGTCAGCACCAGCACTTTTACAGTAAGCATAGCTTGTCATGTAAAAAAACTCCTTTATTTTTTTTTCCTCGTTACTCAAGTATGACCTCAGGACCTTCTCAAACTGTCCCACTGGAAACCTGCGAAAACAGGAGTTTTATACCAGCTGGATAATAGTTCCTCTTTTTTTAATCTAAGAAATATTGCGTAGCTCAGCTTTGTAGTGGTAAGTAATAGTAAGTAACCTAAGTTATCTTTGGACAATGCCCATGAACAGTATTTTATAAACCAGATTTTAATGTGAGTGAGCACACAGAAATGGTTTCACACATAATGATCAAAACTTGGTACTGTTAGAAGATAATCTATGGGTTGGAACATTGGGAGATACTGAAGAATGATGAATTAGTGATGAAAATTTGCATTGAATATCCAGGGATAAATACAAAACACAAGCCATTATAACTTTTCATAATCTGGGTATCTTTACTCATAGTTCAGATAAATGCTAAGTTGACCCAGAGTTGGGTCAACCAGAGTTGACTCAAAATCTGAAACTGAGTTAAATGGTTCGTTTCTGTTGTCACTCTGAAGTCTCATTATCTTTAGCAAGGAGGGTGAATAATCACACTGTCTGTGTGTCTCCCTTCAAAACCTTTTCAGTGACATTAACCCAATGCAGCTCAGAGACAGAGGTGTGACAGAAAATGACATCTGGTGACAGCAGCAGCTGTAGAGATGTGGGCCTCACAGCTCAGGCAGAGCCTGCAGCAGCACCACGTCTTAGTCAGAAACCAAAGCCCTCTGCAAATGCCAGTGTGAAAAAAAGCTTCAAAACTGGACCTTCAAAAGCAACAAGAAGTCCAACTCCACAGGGAATGAGGCACTACTCACTCCAAATATATCAAAGGTAAGATAATTCAGCAACTAAAAAAACCCCAAACCACAAACCCCAACATCTTACTCCAGAGACAAAAAAAAAAAAACCCCAAACAAAAAACTGGTGAAGGATTTTTTGCTGCCAGCAGTTGGTTTTGTTTTTGAAGATGCCTGCGTTGCACCAAGAGCCCCGTCCCCCCCCCGGCCGGTACTCACGCAGCTGCACCACGGCGCTCTCCCCGTTGGCCGCCAGGTAGTGCAGGCTCTGCTCCCCGTAGTACGACGCCCCCGTTTTGTCCACCTCGGTGCTGGCGACCACCAGCACGGCCGTGGCTGGGAACAGACACAGTCAGTGGGGCACAGACACGGTCAGTGGGGAACAGACACGGTCAGTGGGGAACAGACACGGTCAGTGGGGCACAGACACGGTCAGTGGGGAACAGACACGGTCAGTGGGGCACAGACACGGTCAGTGGGGCACAGACACGGTCAGTGGGGAACAGACACGGTCAGTGGGGAACAGACACGGTCAGTGGGGAACAGACACGGTCAGTGGGGCACAGCTGCTGCCAACCACACCCTGCACAAACCACCTCTGCAAACACTGCACTGGACAGGGGGGAATCGGCCTGGCAGGAATTCTAGCTGGTTCCTTGTGTAACAGTGCTGGCATCATTCTCTTCTGAACTGAGTTGTCCTAATGTTAACCCAAATGGACCAGTTGGAAAGTGTAAGCTCGATCTATTCATTCACTGTTAGATCACAAGCTGGTGAACGTACTTTGCAGCCATAAAAAACATATTTCTAAGGCGGAAACCAAACCTCCTGATCAGCCCTTGAATAACATGTTCCACCAACAGCTGTTGTATGCACTGTTACCCAAAGCCACGTGCTCATGCATGGTTTCCACATGTGTGTAACACCTTCCCTGTATTAGAAACTATGCAGGTTGAAGTAAAGTGGGTTTTACAAAATTACTCTGAAACAGCTGGTTGATAACAAACAGCAAAGCACAGAGCCCTGTCAGCTCATTCCAGTTGTGACACGTCTGCATATGTACAATTCTACAGATTACTATACCAGAGCATAAACTTGTCTTATATTTACAATCTAACTCACTATCAACACAGAATGCAAATTTATACAGGAATTTGCTATTCAACTGCAAGACTTAGCAGCACGTAGAGAATACTCTCAGTTACAACACACAAAATCGTGAGAGTCACAGGGAAGTGCTGAGCACTCCAGAGTGTGCAGAACTGCATCTTAACACTGTGCTGGCATTAATGGCTGTCCTCAGGGTTTATCTGCATATGCAAATTAAATGCAAACCCCACACAGTACACAAAGGAATACAATCCCAAATGGGCTGAATATAAAAGTTCCAATACACAGCTGTTGTACCTTTTTTGTTCCATAGCATTGTCACCCTGTCAGCCTTGAAGAAGCTCTTGTTGGCCAGCGCCGACTGCGGGCCCCCGAAGTTGGGGTACTGGTAGAGCCGCACGAAGGACGGGGCGCCTTTGCTGCCCGGGACATACACAGCGACCTGCAACAGCCACCAGAGTTCACTGCAGCTGAAAGCCACTGCCACAGGTACCACTGCTATGTTGGACTAACATCACAGTCATTTATTTTCTTAAGAAAACCAAGAAAAAGATTGGAAATGGGATCAGAAGTACCTTGGTTGGCTGTGCTCCTGGGGACAACACAAAATCGCTGACTTTCTGTAAATGCAGCTTATTTGCAATGGTGTCTGCCAAGAAAAAGGCCACAAATGTGTGATGTTAATGATAAAACACATTACCTGGATGACTCAACCACATCCTTCTAGGGGCTTGTATCCTGCATAACACAGATCAGTAAGGATAACCATAAAGGATTTCTTTTACTAGGCAAACAACCATTACTTTCCCATTTCATTACAGTTTTATTTACAAAACCAACTGGAACCAAGCCTAGGTCTAAAGCCCAGTATTTAGTATTTGGAATTTCAAACAGCACAGGAGGCCTGCAAATCCCAAGCGAACAGTTGTGCTTAAAGCAGGTGTTCTTCACCTTATCTGTGCTGGCTTCAGTCTCAGCCAGGGAACATGTGCCATTACAGAGACAGGGGCTCTCCCCTCACACCTTCCCCACAGGAAGCACTCAGAGACCTGCTCTTGGCTGAATTCTGCCCCCTTCCACAAACAACTGCTGGGAACACCAGCACAGCCTCCCTGCAGCCGGGAATGTGCACTGCCAGCAGAGCTCCTGCTGAGGCTGACATTCCCTGCTTCCCACAGCCTCATTAACATCAGCAGGGCTAATTCTCAGGAAACTCTATCTCTTATAGCTTTTGTCTTCCCTGTTCCCTTTCTGACTTCTATCGACTCCAAATATTCTACCACCAGTATTAAATCTCCTTGGTAAAAATTTTCAGGCTTCACTACTTCATATTTGCCATTGATACAAAACTTTTAAAAAGCCATTTTTTAACAGTTTATTGACAGAACACACACAACCCAAAGAAGTAATTACAGATCACATTCTCTACTGACAATTTCCAGGATCTCGTTACATGAGAAAGAATACAGAATCAAGCCTCTTTAACTGAAAATCAGATGAATTTCATACCACATAAGGCAGTGAAAAGATAAATAAGTGAAAACACAGTTCAGTAAAGCATAATGATTCTGAATTCCAAATTCAAATAGAATGTAGGCAATATTTAAAACATAAAGCAAGCAAAAGAAGAAACAAGGAAAAACTTGAAAAAGAAAACCACCCCCAAAAGAAGCAGCATTTACAGAATGGATGAAATGTAGAGAAATACTTGCGTACTGAAGTTGTTGTTTTCAAAGAAGTGCACTTCATTGTTCACATTCCTGGCACAAATGCTTTCATCATCTGCCCAGCAAGGACACCTGCAATTCAAAGGAAAAGTCAGAAACACTGAATGATGCTCATCTTTAGCACTCCAGGATTGTTTTTCCCTTCGCCTTTTTAAAGCCCAGCAAGTTCTAACACGATACGTTTCGTACGGACAAATGACACCTGCATAGCAAAAAATATGCAAGTGGACTTATTTATTGCCTGCCCAGCTTTTTCTGTGGTGCAAAAGGAGGGTGAATCAACAATGAGCCACACACCAACACTCACAAGCACAGACAGGCCTTAAGCCAGCAGCAAGCACTGGTTTAAAAGCCAACACTGCAAAAACAGCTCCATTTACCTGGATCGGATTTTGGAAATTGAATTTCTTTGCAAACAATTAGCATCTGGAAAGGTTATTTACCAGTTCTGCATCTTTTTCTGGATGAAGGACTTTAAGCATTTTCCTGTTCTCAGATCATGGAGCTGCAGGTTGGGCACCCCCGCCGTGCCATCCTTCCCAGCTGCAAAAAACCACAGTGGTCTCCAGGGATTAAACCTGCTTCACCAGGACACCCCAGCTCACAGCTCTGCAAACAGCCACCCATGCAGGAACTCCCAACAGGCAGCATCCTGCCCCTGAGGGGCTAAACCTATGGCTGCTGATTGCTGCACCCATTAACCTCAGTCTTTCCCTCTGCAGAAAGAACTCTCATTTGGAGTTGTAGGGTTTCTACTCCCCACTGCAGGGCTGGGGCCAACAACACCTGCACAGCTCTTTAATGGTTGTTTTTTAACCAAAATCAAAAACCATCCTTGTGGGAAACAATGGAGGCATGCTCTCCACTCTTACATTTTGCTCTTATGGGAGTGCCATGATTTTGTCCATCCCATGGAAGTCACAGCTGTCTCTGCAAGACATGCAAAATAGTTCTGCTGCTTTTAAACTCTCTGTACCCCCCTCCTTACCCCAGATACCAGGACTGCCTATGGCTGTCTGTGATTCAGGACAGACCCTGGCTGCAGAAGCAGACAGCTTCTGCTGCTTTCTCTCATCCCATGGCCTGTCCCAGGCCACTTCCCAAGGCCCAGCCCTTGCCCAGCTCTTCCTGAGGCAGCATTTGCACTGTCTGCTTCAGACACACTGCTCAGACAGGAGTGGGGCTCTCCGAGTCAGGGACCTGAATTCCTGCGGACGCAGGGGAGGGAATAAAACCCTGGACAGGGACAACACTTCAGGCCCTGCACCCAGAGGAGGACACAGCTCCTGCAGGAAGGTGTCTGGTGTGTCCTGTCTGCACAGGAACCCGACCTGCCTGCCAGGCATCGCCCACACACTGCACCATGACCAGCTCCCAGTGCTTGGAAACACAGGATTCACTGAGTAACTTCAGCACGAGCCCTCTGATTCAGTGTTGGTAGGATGGCATCCCTCACTCCTCCACCGTGTCCCTGATTACCCACAGACCCTTCATGCACTGTCTGTACTGCTCACTGAGCCCACAAATGTCCTACAGAGACCAGTCAGGTCCTGGAGAGGCTGCCAGCCCACTTCAGACACGCACATACGCCTGCCCAGCTGCCACAACACTCACCTGCATAGGCCTGCCACGTGGCCAGAACATTATTCTTTGGCGAGAATTCAAGGCAAACTGCCTTTGGGAGATCAAAGGAACGCAATAACTCAGCTCTGGTGACATTAACAACGTTTACTCTGGAACCAGAAGATGCTATTTCAATAAAACATGCTTACAATAGTTAATTAATTACTAAGATAACTGTTTGTGTATTTGACTCTTCTAGATCTGTCCCAAATTTAGCCAATGTAACACAATTAGAAAAGCTTTTTTCCCCTCCTGCTTTTACTAAATTTTTGCAACAGCACATTTTAAAACCAGATACCCAGGCATGACAGAAAAAGTGAGAGCACAGAACATGTATTTTTATCTGTAAGCTCTGAACAACAGAGTGAACTCTAAAATGTGCCTGGTCCATAAAAAAGGAATCTTGTGATGTTGGTACATAAGGTGCACAGAGCCTTTATTTCCTGTGGACTTTACTAATCAATCCATCCAGAAACCAGGCACTGGCAGCTGTGAACAAAAAACCAACCCAGCGAATAAAGCACATCCAGATTACACTGGAATGGGTGCATTATACACAGTAGAACAGGAAATATTTCATCTGAGAGTCAGGAAACAACTGTGAAGAATGCAAAAATAAACTGTATTTAAAATGTGCATGCAGATACTGGCACTAACAGCAACTGCCTTTACACAGAAAAGAGTCACAGGGCATAACTTATCCAATTTATTTCGTACAAACTAAAGATTAAGAACATAAAATGCACCCACTTTTCTCCATTGCACCAGGCAAAGAGAGAGCCATCCTTGCTGAAAGCAACAGCTTTGCAATTTTTTCCAGAGTCCCTGAAGAAATAAGAAATGCACATGAGTAGTCAGTAGTGTCCAAGTGAAGATTTTTTAACACAACCAGAAAGCACCACGTTTCCTGCTGTGCCCCTGAGGAGCCCTGCAGTCCCTGCTGTCCCTGTTCCAGGACTGTCACCTGGCAGTGACACCTCCAGCAAGCACAAAGCCTCCCAAACCATCAGTTTCCTGAATCAGTCACAGTAAGAAATAATTCATTTACATTTACACATTTTCCAATTCCAGAATCTACCTTTACTTTTTACAGAACCGTTTCCTTTGCACAGAAGGTCAGAGCAGTGACAGCAGTACCTGTGGAAGGCCGAGCTCTCAGTGAAGCTGGGGGGCCCGTTCACCATGTACAGCCCTTCGGAGCCTCTCACTGAAACGGAAACAAGGAACGCGTTCCAAAGTGTCCAAAGCAGAAGCTGGGCTAAGCTGTGCACCCCAAGACAGGCACACACCTTCCCCTGCTCGCCTCAAGGACATCCAGGCCGTGAGGAGTGCCTGGAGTCCCCAGCCCAGCCCCCGGGACGGGACAGAGCCCTGGGCAGCTCATGCCCCCACCTCGCAGCAAACCATTATTTTTCATGTCTGAATACACTTTCCCGGGGTTCAGGCCCTGAGAGACCCCAAGGGGACGCTTTAACACCCCCTAAATACAGCCCACAAGCTGCACACCCCTGCCCGCGGTCTGTTCTCCAGCTCTGCCATTAGGGCACCCATTGACATCCAGATTTACAACAGGTTACCGACAGCACCGAGCAGCCCAAATCCACCCGCAGCAGCTGCAGTCCCCCGACCCACGCGAGGGCAAATACGGTTCTTAAGGCTTAGAAACACAGGGAAGGAAAATACATCTCCCTGCTGTCAGGGACGGCTGAACAGGGAGAGGCTCAGAAGGAAAAGGGCTCTTAAGAGCCCTCGCACCGACCGAGCTCCGGGAACCGCGCGAGAACCCTCCCCCGCGCCCGAAGGGCGAACCCCGGACACGCTGCCCCGGGAGCTCCCGCGGCACCCCCGGAGAGGGCCCGGCGAGCCCTGCCCGGCCCCGGGAGCGGCCCCGCCAAGGGCGCCAGGGCCCGGCTGGGTCCCCCCGCGGCAGCGCTCCCTGCGGAGGGCACGGGCGGTGGCACCGGCAGACCCGCACCGCCCCAGCCCAAGGCCGCGGCCCGGCCCGACGCACCCGCGAGCAGCGGCGTGGGCGGCGCCATCTTGGCGCGGCGTGGGCGGCGGTTCCGCTTCCGGGTCAGCGGCGCGCGGCAGCCGCAGCGCGCGCCACGTCGCGCGGGCGGGGCGGGGCTGCGGCGCTTGCGCGGGTTGGCGCGCGCGGCCCT